>PVJA010047962.1:0-14426 GCA_004027025.1 Myocastor coypus | reverse complement strand
TTTTTTTTTTTTTTTTTTTTTTTTTTTTTTTGGTATATGTTACTCTTTCAAGCTTAACTGAAGCTGAATGAACACAGATTTTTTTCTGAAAGACCGTGCATATCTGTGATGTTCTGGCTGTAATCTAAATAAAAAGAAAATGAACTGGAATTTATTACTGAAGTATTTTCTATTAGCTTCATTTATAATTTCCTGTTTTACCCTGAATGGGCTTTATTTTTTTCTTTAGGTAGGATACAAATTCCAGAAAAATAGATTTATTATTAAGCCATCAGTTGAGGTAAAGGGAATGCCAAAAAAAGTTCACAAAAATACAGAACACCTTTGTTTGTTTATTTATTTATTTTTATGGCCGGCTCAGCCTGCCCTGAGGGCAGGGCTGGCGCAGCATGTGGTGCCGGGGATCGAACTGCGGTCCCTGAAGTCGCCCAAGCTTTCCTAAGCAGGTGCTTTAGAGCACTGAGCCATCCTGCCAGGCCCCAGAATGCCTTTGTTTAAAGGTGTCAGAAATAAGCACGTACAACCCCTTTTAGTACCACTATTGGGTAAATTCAATGTAAAGAAAGAAAAGCAAGTGACAGGGCCCGGCGGGATGGCTCAGTGGTCTAAAGCACCTGCGTGGGAAAGCTTGGGCGGCTTCAGGGACTGTAGTTCCATCCCCGGCACCACATGCTGAGCTGACCAGAAAAATGAGTGAATAAACAAACAAAGGTTCTGAAACAAGAAAAAAAATAAGTAAATAAAAAAATTAAAAAATTCTTAAAATAGAAAAGAAAAGCAAGTGACAGTAAAAGAAAAATGTTCAGAAAGACAGATTGGAAGAGAAGGAGCTGGGAAGTACTTGGCTCTGGGGTCCAGCTAGGCTGCCTGCCCAAATGGGAGAGGATGTTAGGAGTAGCCATGTATGCCACCCCATCTGACTCCCATTTTAGTGGTTTCCCAGAAGCACTTTCTGGAATCTTTTAGCAGTTAATTGCTCATCTTTTAAAAGCTACTTTACTTTCTCATTTACTTTAGCTTGGGTACTTTCTAAAACTGAAGTTTGTTTACTCAAGGCTTTTTTCTTTGTAGTACTAGGGATTGAACCCAGGCAGGGCCTTATGCCTTCTAGGTAAGCACTCTACCATTGAGCTCTCTTTCAGCCCTCTGTGGAAATTCTTACTGATTCATAGTTTTATGGAGCACTTGGTATATATTAATAGTTCCAGGATGGGGCCGGGGAGATGGCTCAGTGTCTAAAGTGCCTGCTTAGACAAGCTTAGACAACCTTAGGGACCATGGTTCGATCCCCAGCACCACATGCTGCACCAAACCCACCCCTAGGGCAGCCTGAGCTGGCCATAATATTAAAAAAAATAAATAAAAAATAAAAATAAATAGTACCAGGATGTAGTTCAGTGGTAGAATATCCCTGCATTGGATCCCCATTACTGCAAAAAACAAAAAAAAAGTGTGTGTGTGTGTGTGTGTGTGTGTGTGTGTGTATGAGAGAGAGGGAAGGAAAGAGAGGAGGGAAGGAAGAAAGAAAGCAGGAAGTTAATTTATGAGAAAAGAAATCTAGACATGGCCAAGGAATAAATGAAAGGATGTTCTACTTCAAGAAACACAAATAGAGGGCTGGCAAAATAGCTCAGTGAACTAAGTGTCTGCTTTGGCAAACACAGGGACCAGGGTTCAATACTCAGCCCCACATGCTGCACTGGCCACACCTCCAGGGGCCACTGAGCCAGACACCAAGTCCAGGCATAGTGGAGCATGACTGTAATCCCAGCACTGGGGAGGCTGAAAACAGGAGGATTACTATGGGTCTGAACTGCATGGTGAAACCCCTTATCAAATACATTAAAAAAAAAGAAACAGAAATAGAAACAATGAAATGCTAGTTTTTCCCCATGAGATTGACAAAAGACTAAAAAGAGGCTGGGCATGTTAGCACCAGCCAGTAGTCCTAGTTACTTCAGTTGTAGAGGCGGAAAGATCACAAGTTCAGAGCCAGCCTAGACAACTCAGGGAGTGAGATACTTTCTCAAGAAAGTAAAACAAAAGCAAGATTGAGGATTTGGTTCCTGGAAATGTAGCCCAACGGTACTCATCTAACATGTATAAAGCCCTCGCCTAGATTGCTAATAGAAAAAATAAATACATACATATATAAAGAGTGACGATAATGTTGACAAGGTGACAGGAAGTGGGAAAGTCATAGTGAATGTAATTTTTTTTTTTAATTCTATTTATTATTTTTATTCTTGTTTCAGAACCTTTGTTTGTTTATTCACTACTTTTCATGGCCGGCTCAGCCTGCCCCGAGGGCAGGGCTGGTGCAGCATGTGGTGCCGGGGATCGAATCGCACTCCCTGAAGCCGCCCAAGCTTTCCCAAGCAGGCGCTTTAGACCACTGAGCCATCCCGCCGGGCCCCATGAATGTAAATTGATACAGACAAGAATAGGTTTTTTTGTTGTTGTTTTTTATTTTTTAATTTTTATTTATTTATTTATTTATTTATTTTTTTGAGACAAGGTCTCGCTGTGCAGCTCAGGCTGATCTTTATTTATTTCTTGTTTCAGAACTTTGTTTATTTATTTTTATGGCTGGCTCAGCCTGCCCTGAGGGCAGGACTGGTGCAGCATGTGGTGCTGGGGATTGAACTGCGGTCCCCGAAGCCGCCTTAAGCTTTCCGAAGCAGGTGCTTTAGACCACTAAGCCATCCTGCTGGGCCCCGGGCAGAAAAGTTTTGAAATAATAGTTTTATTTTTTTATTTTATTTTTTAAATTTAATTTAATTTTATTTTTTGTCTTTTTGAGATAGGGTCTTGTTATGCATTTCAGGCTGGCCTTGAGCTCACTTTTGTAGCCCAGGCTGGTCTTGAACTCACACCAATCCTCCTGCCTCAGCCTCCCGAGTGCTGGGATTTCAGGTGTGCACCACCACGCCCGGCTATTGAAATAATAGTTTTAAATATGAAGTCTCACATCTAAGAATCTGGGGGCCTTGTGGTTTGTTTGTTTGTTTGTTTGTTTGTTTATTTATTGTGGTTTAGCTTAGTTGTTTAAAGCACCTGCTTGGGCAAACTCAGTCAGGCACAGGGGACCACGGTTCGATAACATGCACACACCCCCCAAAAGAAACCAAGTATAGGAATCTGGCACAAAAAAGTAATACTTGGTTACAAGGGTAAGAAAAACTGGAGTTGGGCTGATGAGATAGCTCAGCAGACTAAAGCACCTGCTTAGGTGAGTTTAGGGATTGCGGTTAGATCCCTGGGGTACCACATGCTGCTCCAGCCCTGCTCCCAGGGTGGACTGAGCTGGCCATAGAATCTGGGCACAGTGGCATATGCTTGTAATTCCAGCACTGGGGAGGCTGAAAACAGGAAGATCACTATGAGTCAGAACTGCATAGTGAGAGCCTGTAACAACCAAATACAGTTTTAAAAAAAAGAGAGGGGAGGAAGAAAATTTTAAAAAATGAAAGAAAAGCTGGAATTGCCAGAGATAGTTCAGTGGCTGAAATATCTGCCTGACAAGCCCAAGGTCCTGAATTCTCTCTCCCAGGTACAAAAAAAAAAAAAAAAACCACAGCTGGAATTAATGAGCAGCTTAATTCTGTGCCAGGCATCTATTACATTTGCAATCTTTATGACACCATTGGGAAGCAAATTCATGGTTATACAATTGAAGCAACTGAAGTTAATTTTCTTAAGATCACCAGCAATTAATGGCAGTATCAGCCAGGTGTGATACAGGACTGAGGAGGATTGAAAGTTTGAGCCTAACCTGAGTAACTTAGTGACTTTGTGAAACCTTATCTCAAACGAATGTAAAGACTAATGATACAGCTTATTTTGAAGTCTCTGTATTAATTTCCTCATACTATACTATATCCCCCCCCCCCCCAAAAAAAAAAAAAAAAAGGTAGACCACAATTTAAACCAAAGCCTAGGGCCAGGGAGCTAGCTCAGTAGAATAAGAGCTTGCCTGGCAAGCTCAAGGTCCTGCATTTAATCTTCAGTACCACAAAAAATAAAAAATAAAAATAAACCAAAGCATATTGTGCCAGCTTGTTTTTTTTAAGAATTTTTTATTTTATTTATTTTTTCTTGTTTCAGAACCTTTGTTTATTCACTCATTTTTATGGCCAGCTCACCCCGCCCCGAGGGCAGGGCTGGCGCAGCATGTGGTGCCAGGGATCGAACCTCAGTCCCTGAAGCCACCCAAGCTTCCCTAAGCAGGCGCTTTAGACCACTGAGCCATCCCACCGGGCCTCTGTGCCAGCTTGTAAAAGGATGTTTATTGCTTTACTTTGTTGTTTAGTAGTAAGGATTTTGCTTTTGTTTTCTCTTTTGAGGCAGGATCTCACTGTATTATTCAGACTGGCCTTGAACTCACTAGCCCAGGCTGGTCTCAAACTCATGGTGATCATTTTGCCACCACCTCCCAAGTACTGAGATTATAGGAGTATCTTCCACACCTGTCTTAATTCTAAGACTTTTGAAAGCAATTTGAATATCCATCAGTGAGAAATGACTAAGTCAATTATTATTTATTTATTTATTTTTGTCTTTTTGAGGCAGGGTCTCATTATGCAGTTCAGGCTGGTCTTGAGCTCACTTTTGTAGCCCAGGCTGGTCTCAAACTCACATCAATCCTCCTGCTTCAGCCTCCCGAGTGCTGGGATTACAGGCGTGCGCCACCACGCCCGGCTGACTAAGTCAATTATGTTGATATACCTCCACACTACCTGTTTCTGAGGCAGCTGTAAAGGAGTACAAGGAAGATTTTCATATGAGGAAGATTTCCACAGGCCTCAGGCTTTAGGCTAAGGCCAGATAAAGCAAGGTAGAGGACTTCTCTTTTGAAAGTATATGCTCTGAAATAAATAACAAACAGCTCTGCTAGTACGGTATTATTTTTTATTTATTTATTTTTCTTGTTTCAGAACTTTTATTTGTTTATTCACTCATTTTTATGGCTGGCTCAGCCCGCCCCAAGGGCAGGGCTGGCGCAGCTTGTGGTGCCGGGGATCGAACTGAGGTCCCTGAAGCCACCCAATCTTTCCCAAACAGGCGCTTTAGACCACTGAGCCGTCCCACCAGGCCCATAGTACGGTATTATTAAGGCCCAGAAGAACACACTAAAGCTGATTAATGTGCCCACTGTTTGGATAATTGCTTCGGCACCAGAAAATGTTTTAAGTGAGTGTTGAGAATACAGAAGAAAGTCTGTATGAAAAATTGACTGTGAAACATCAGCTGAGATACAGTTTAGGGAAAGATCTATAATTCATCATGGCCCAGACATAGCTCTCTGGGATGTGCTTTTCAATATCAGTGACCAAGTTCCTCAGTAGTTTTGTTACTAGCCTGCCTGTTAGCTCTGAAAAACAGAATTGTAGGTATTACCATTGTGAATTAATTTGGCATCTCGTTCTTTGCTGACTAATATGATGGGAAAACCTGCTTAAAACTGTTGGCAAATGTCAAATCAGTAGGTTGATTTCTGTTAATTGATA
Source organism: Myocastor coypus (assembly GCA_004027025.1). Lineage (NCBI taxonomy): Eukaryota > Metazoa > Chordata > Mammalia > Rodentia > Myocastoridae > Myocastor > Myocastor coypus. Next base: position 8,916 of record PVJA010047962.1, on the reverse strand, counting down.
TTGGGCACAAATTAATAAATTTCCTACTTCTCAGAAAATATAAAAACAGTTGGACTTAAAAGCCCTGGTACTCTTCCCATAGCTACTCGCAAATTGTCAATCCAAGAGTATTTCATGAAGACAGCCAACATACTGAGTGCTATTCAATGCTGCAGGGAGATAGAGGCAGTGTAAGACATGCTCCAGGCCTGTAGAGGGTGTGCTTCCACTGTTAAGGACAAAAGGTTGCTGCTTGGAGGGCTGTCCAGAGAGCTCAGCAGGTTAAAGCACCTGGTTAGGCAGCCAGCCCTGCCCCTGAGGCACACTGAGATGGGAATTGATGTGGTACATGCCTGTAATCCCAGTGCTTGTGAGGCTGAAAACAGGATCACTACAAGTCCATCTGTGTAGTGAGACCCTGTAGACTCTCTACTAAATACATTACCAAAAAAAAAAAAAAAAATTGAGATTAAAGATGGTTTTTGTTGTTGTTGTTGTTTGTTTGTTTTGCCTTTTTGAGACAGGGTCTCACTATGCAGTTCAGGTTGGCTTTTGAGCTCACTTTTGTAGCCCAGGCTGGGCTCAAACTTGCACTGATCCTCCTGCCTCAGCCTCCCAAGTACTGGGATTATAGGCATGTGCCACCATGCCCGGTGCCTGAGGATTTTTTTTTTTCCCTGAGGATATTTTTGATACAAAAATCCCACACTATGTATGGCAGAATCAAAGACTGAATTGCTGTGCGGGCAGAATGCACACTTGTTTGTGCAAAGTTTCCATAGGCCTTAGGCTTTTAGCTAAGGCCAGATAAAGCAAGATGGAGGGCTTCTATCTTTTGAAAGGATATTGTAGACCCTCTGTTAAACACATTAAAAAAAAAATAAAAAGAAAGAAAAAGTTGCTTCTTGGAATGAAATGCACATTTTCACAAGATTGATAGCTGTAGAAACTGATGGTTGGAGCCGGTCATGGTGGTACATGCCTGTAATCCCAGCACTTGAGAAGCTGAAGCAGGAGGATCAGTGTGAGTTTGAGACCAGCCTGGGCTATAAAAGTGAGCTCAAAGCCAGCCTGAACTGCATAGTGAGACCCTGTCTCAAAAAGACCAAAAAAAAAAAGAAAGAAAGAAAGAAAAATAATTGATGGGTGGGCCAAGGAGATAGCTCAGTAGAATAAGCACTCGTCTGGCAAGTGCAAGATCCTAAATTCAATCCTCAGTACCATGAGAAGGAAGGAAGGAAGGAAGGAAGGAAGGAGGAAAAAAGAAGAAAGAAAAAACTGATGGTCTTTCTGTCTACATTTTCTTTTGATCTTGGTACCAGGAATCGAACTCAGGACCTTGTGCTGGCCAGCCAGGTGCTATGTCACTGAGCTATATCCCCAGCCCTGTCCATATTTTCTTTTCCTTTTTTTCTTTTTTTTTGTAGCCCAGGCTGGTCTCGAACTCACGACAGTCTTCCTACCTCAGCCTCTTAAGTGCTTGGGATTACAAGAATATGGCACCACCTCTCCATATTTTCTTAACTAGAACATTACTTTTATGTATGTATGTATGTATTTGGTTGGGTCTCACTATTCAACTTGGATTCAGTGGTGATTCTCCTGCTTTTAGCCTCCCCAGCATTGGGGTTATAGGAGTATCCCGCTGCACCTCAACCCTGTGGCCAGCTCAGCCCTCCCTGGGGGCAGGGCTGGCGCGGAATGTTCTGGGGATTGAACCATAGTGCCTAAGCTTACCTAAGCAAGCACTTTAGTCTTCTGAGCTATCTCATTGGCCCTGTAGAACATTACTTTTAAACCAAAAATAGTAGCGTGTCCCTGTGCTCTCAGTTCTTAGGAGGCTGAGGCAGGAGGATCTCCCTTAATTTAAGACTATCTTAAACTGTATCATAAGACCCTGTCTTGTGAAACAAAAATTTATTTATTTATTTATTTATTTTTCTTTTTTTGGTGAGACCAGGGTTCAAACTCACAACCTTGCACTTGACAAGCAGGCACTTGTGCCACAGAGCTATCTCCCTAGCCCAAAGAATTTTTTATTTTTTTTATTTTTTTCTTGTTTCAGAACTTTTGTTTATTTATTTATTTTTATGGCCAGCTCAGCCCGCCCTGAGGGCAGGGCTGGCGCAGCATGTGGTGCCAGGGATGGAACCATGGTCCCTGAAGCCACCTAAGCTTTCCTAAGCAGGTGCTTTAGACCACTGAGCCATCCCACCAGGCAAAACAAAAAATTTAAACTTCACTGTTAATTTTAATATGACAGTAAGAGTTGCAAAATACCTTTTCTTTTTTCTTTATTTATTATACTGTCTTGCTACATAGTTCAGACTCATAGTGATCCTCCTGTGTCAGACTCCCCAGTGCTGGGATTATAGGTTTGCACAACCACACCCAGTTTTGGCCCAGCATGGTGTACCCAGCGCTCTGGGGCTGGCACGGCACAAGGTACAAACTCAGGTTCTTGCACTTGCCAGGAAGGCATGTAGATTGCAGAGCTATCTTCCCAACCCAAACTACCTGTTCTTTTTTTTTTTGGTACCAGGGCTTGAACTCACCAAATTGCCTTTCCTTAAAACAGGATTTTTACTGCAAGAATTTGTTTCAAGCAAGGCATGTGGCACTTGGGAAGCTGAGGCAGGAGGAGGATCATTGTGGGTTGGAGACCAGCCTGGACTCCAGAGTGAGCTCAAGGCCAGCCTGGACTGCCTACCAAGACCCTGTCTCAGAAAGATCAAAAAATAAATTGAAAGAATTTTTTTTCAAGGAAAAAGTTTTATGAAGATTGTTTCTCTCAAAAAGAATTATTTCTCTCACAGAGATTTTTAAATTTCAGTGTGGAATACTGGGTACAGTAAGGCTGAGGGTAGAGGATTGCCAGAAGTTCAAAGCTAGCCAAAGAGCAGGGCAAATAGCTCAGCGGATGGGGGTGGGAGGTTGATGCCTGGGCCTCAATGCCTGTCCCGGGGCACACTGAGCAGTTGAGACTGGGCAGGGTGGCATGCGCCTGTAATCTGAGTTCTTGGGAGACTGTAAACAGGCAGATCACTATGAGTCTGATCTAGTAGTGAGACCCTGAACACCCTGTAGATGCTTCCCAAAAATATAAAGAAAAAAAAAGAAAGGCCAGCCAAGCAAGGACATAGAGAGTTCATAGCCTGTCTCTGATATAGAATAAGACCCTGTCTTTATTTTATTTATTTTTTTTTTTTGTGGGACCGGGGTTCGAACTCATAACCTTGCACTTGCCAGGCATTCATTTTTGCCACAGAGCTATCTCCCCAGCCCCAAGACCCTGTCTTTAAAAAAAAGAAAAAGAAATTCAGTATACAAAAGAAAAACTCAAGCTGGGTGTGGTGACGCATGCCTGTAATTCCAGCACTTGGGAGGCTGAGGTAGGATCAGTTCGAGTTCAAGGCCAGCCTGAACTGCATAGTAAGACCCTGTCTCAAAAAGACAAAAGACAAAAAAACCCAAGAAATTTAAAGCTCAGATTCCTGGCTGGGGACATAGCACAAGGTCTCAGGTTGGATCACTACACCCCTACCCCCACCCCCCAAAAAAAGAAGACCTCAGATTCCTGGCTTTATCTATAGGTGGTTAGAATTGGGTGGGGCCCAAGGGAATTCACAGTTTGGCAAGTTCCCAAGATGTCTTTCGTGTCATCTGTCTTCCAGATGTCTCACAGTCACACTATAAGAAATATTCTAAAAGTTTTAATTCACTTAGCCAGTTTAGTTAACTCTGTTGTTAGATATTTGGATATAATTGACAGATGATAAACAACACCCATTTTATGTGTGTGTTTCTGATTAGTTTGGAGTATGTACCTAACCTTGAAACCATCACCTTCATATAATAATGAGCATATCACCTACAAAAATTTCCTTATGTCCTTTTTCTAATTCCTTTTTCTCCTTTCCACTCCTTCCTGTCAACCACTGATCTGCTTTATGTCCCCATAGATAGGTTTTCATTTTCTAGGATTTTATATAAATAGAGTCCCTTCAAGCTGAAGACAAAAAAGGAAGCCTTTACCTGTATACCCCTCGCTCCCACAAGTCTGGCTTTTTTCAGCATAATTATTTTGGGATTCATTCATGTTGTGTATACCAGCAGTTCTTTTTTGCTAAGTAGGAGTCCATTGTTTGTATGTGTATAATATCCATTCACTTGTTGGTGAACAATTTGATGGTTTTCAGTTTTGGACAAATCTACTGTCAGTATTTCTGTATTGTACAAATTATTGAGAATTAAATTTCTAAGATCTTCTGTAATTTTTTTCCTTTTTTATCTTGAAATTTTTAAAATTTATTTGGTACAGGATATCATTATGCAACTTAGTCTCACAGTGATCCTTCTGTTTTTAGCCTCCCAGTGCTGGGATTATAGGTGTGCCCCACCACACCAGGTCCAGGGATGAGACCGGCACCGCATATGGTGTCAGAGATTGAACCCCTTTGCCTGCACTTGCCTAAGCAGGAGTTTAGTCCATTGAGCTATTTTGCTAGTCTAGGTATTGTTAAGACATTTAAGTTTTCCAGGCTGGGCTTGAGCTTTCAATCTTTTTCATCAGCCACTCAAGAGGCCTAAGATTGCAGATTACACCACACCTGGATCATGCAGTGTTTATTACTTTTTTCTTCTGTTTTATTATAGAAAGTTATTGGATGGTACAGATTCCGGCGAAACACACAGCAACAGATGTCATACAGAGAGCAAGTTATCCATAAACAGCTCACTCGCATCCTTGGTGTGCCTGACCTTGTCTTCCTTCTCTTCAGCTTCATCTCCACCGCCAACAATTCTACTCATGCTTTAGAATATGTTCTCTTTAGACCAAATCGCAGGTAAAGAAAACTTTCCCCTCAGCCTCACATAAAGAGAAAGATGTTGGCACATGTAATTGAGTCATCACCTTTGTGTACACGATAGCACATTTACTGCACCTGGGAGGAAAAGTTTTATTGTTCTTTTCAGCTGGTTCTCTTTATGGTCATAGAAAGTTTCTCTCTCTCTCTCTCTCTCTGTCTCTCTCTCTATTATGTATTTAGTATAGGGTGTCACTACACAGATGGGAATCATAGTGATCCTCCTGTTTTCAGCCTCCTAAGCCCTGGGATTAAGGTGCGCACCACTACACCCAGTTGCAGTTGCTGGCTCAATGTGCCTGCAGGCAGGGGCACGTAAGATCAAACCATATTCCCTGCATCTGCCTAAGTGGGTGCTTTAATCTAATGAGCTATCTGGCTGGCCCCCAGATAGAATGTGTATTCATTATTGGTGTTTTTGTATAAATTAAAAAGGTTTTTAGATCAATAAGGATTAGTTAAGACATATATATTACCCATAAATTTGTAATAGTGTAAATTGTCTCCATTATGTAGAAGTGCTATTTACTGCTTTGGAGTATAATTGTAATTTTAGAGTGTGGATTTCAAAGACACAATTGCAAATTGATCCATCTACTTGTTAGTGAAGGTTTTGCATTATAAACTTGTTTAAGTGAAAGATGTAATTATGTGATGGTGTTATCTGCTTGTAAACAGTAGAGCGCTTTCCCTCTGGGAATTCACTTCTATAAGAAAATATTAACTCCATATCATTGAAAAAGTGCTTAATTACTGAATAACTTTGCAAGGTTTTTGTTTTTGTATTTTATGGAAGGACTACAGGGTGTTCAGGGTCTCACTACTAGATCAGACTCAGTGATCCACCTGCTCACAGCCTCCCAAGAGCTAGGATTACAGGCCCAGTTCCACCACGCTCAATCTCAATTGCTATCTCAGGGGCATGCCCCAGGGGCATGGCTGGCAGGCCTACCTGGGGTTCAAACTGTTTTTAAATGTAGGTGCTTTAATACACTGGGCTATTTGGCCAGCCCTTGCAAGGCTTTATTAATTATTTAATAGGTATTTTTTTAGTACTTGTCTGTTACTAGGGGGATGCAAAAGATGTGTATGGACCTCTGTCCTTAAGGACTTGTAACTAACTCTATTTAAAGAGAAAAATTGCTGGGCGTGGTGGCGCACGCCTGTAATCCCAGCACTCAGGAGGCTGAGGGAGGAGGATCGGTGCGAGTTCGAGACCAGCCTGGGCTACAAAAGTGAGCTCAAGGCCAGCCTGAACTGCATAGCGAGACCCTGCCTCAAAAAGACAAAATAAATAAATAAATAAATAAATAAATAAATAAATAAATAAATAAATAAATAAAAATAAAGAGAAAAATTGCTAATTCCTGCAACCATGAGTTGCCTGAAGAATTCGGTGCAAAATGACACCTTTAGTTTGTCTACCTATGTCAGACTAAGTGTTCACCACCATTCCCAGCTTCAAGTTGCCCCCCTTTTATATCTTGTCTGTTTGAGATAGGGTCTCACATGTAGTTCAGCCTAGCCTTGAGCTCACTTTGTAGCCCAGACTGGCCATAAACTTTCATTGATCCTCCTGCCTCAGCCTGCGTCAGCTTCCTGTATGCTGAAATTACAAGTGTGCACCACCACACCCAGCCTTCAAGCCCCATTCTTAAAATGGTACTTTGAAAGCCAAGCATGGTGGCCTTTACCTGTCATTTTAGCCCTTGGCTTCAAGCCTCTCTCTTAAAATGGTGCTTTTAAAACCTCTACACAGAAATATGAGCCCATGAGTTTAAGATCAGCTTTGTTACCAGTGAGACTCTGTTTTGTACAAAACAAAACAGTGGTACTTTTAACTTGATCTCTTTCTCAATTTGTTCAATAGGTATAATCAAAGGATATCACTTACTATTCCCAATCTAGGCAATACTAGCCAACAAGAGTACAAAGTATCTTCAGTGCCAAATACTTCTCAGAGTTATGCCAAAGTTATTAAAGAACATGGGTGAGTAAAAAGGCAAAATGATAGGTGAAATCCCACCTCTTTTTATCACACTATTTTTAAATGCATAGAGGATTATAAAATCAAATTTATTGTGACTAAAATTGAAGAATGCAGAAAAGTAGTTCTCTAGGCCACTACTACCATATATCAAAATTTTATTGTTACTCAAAAGATAATTTATTTTTACTTTTTATACTATGCTCTGGTATTCCTTTAATAATTGATACAAAAGTTTGGATAGGGTGTGCATAGTTCTCAGGTCCTAAAAGCTGAATGTAGTCAGTGAAAAATGTATGGATTTTTAATTACGGTTTAAGTTTCCATGGTGACATGGGCTCTTTCCATTTCTCCTTTGTAGTTTTAGTAGGGTGGGTATGCTAGTGCTTTGATATTTTCACCTTGGAGTCTCAATTAACAGGTTAACGTTGAATGCCTTTTAAGTTCATGGTAGTTTTAATAACTTTGTGACATTGTCTTTTAGTACTGACTTTTTTGACAAGGACGGAGTAATGAAAGACATCAGGGCAATCTATCAGGTTTATAATGCACTTCAGGAGAAAGTACAGGTAATTCATTTATTTACTAGTTCTCATTTATGTTGCTCAATTACTTATTTATTTTTTCTTGTGGTACCAGGGTTTGAGCTCAGGCACTTGCCATGACAGGCAGGCACTTGTTCTACTGAGCTATCTCCCTAGCCACTTCAAATACTTTTTTAATTGTTTTAATTTTTATAATCTTTAAACTGATAAATGTGTTGCCATCCAAAAGTCAAGTGTGCTTTCCTAAAATAATATGAGATCTAAAGAGTAGTCAAGCCAGCCTGCAAGCCATTCTTATTCATTATGTACCAGAAGTAGAGGTCTGAAGTGTATTAAGTCTTGTTTTCAACACTTTCATTGGTCATAATATTTTCACCTAGGTAAATGGATTCTGAGTTTAAAGAACACAGATGTTGGGGCTGGGGAGATAGCTCCGAGGCACAAGTGCCTACTGGGCAAGTGCAAGGTCGTGAGTTCGAACCCTGGTCCCACCAAAAAAAAAAAAAAAAAAAGAACACAGATGTCTGCAACAACTTTACTTCCTACATTCTAGTCTGTCCTTTTACACCCACTACCTCCACTGAGTAGGAGGATTGCAATGTAGCCTGTTCATTTTTACTCATTCATACAACAAACATTTATGGAATCATCTCCTATGAGCCAGATTATGAGCTAGGTATTAATACTTTCCCACATAATTTCATTGAGAGTAATTTGCTGTAAACCCTGAGCACAAAAGAGACTTTGAAGTTGGCATTGGGAAAAATAGTAAAGTGGAGGAAGCTGTTCTAGGCTTAGAGAAAGCTTGGTTTTAAGAAGCTCTGAGGGGGCTGGGGAGATAGCTCAGTAGAATAAGCACTTGCCTGGCAAATGCAAGGACCTGAGTTCAATCCCCAGTTCCACAGGCCAAAAAAAAAAGGGTTTTCAGAGTGAAGAGAGAGAAGTGAGGCAACATCTGAGAGACAAAACCAGACTGAGTGCAGCCTGAGCAAAAGGAGAAAGCATACAAGGCAGTTTCTAGTGTCCACATTCCACATTCGGCTCACTATACATTACTCAGCTTAGGGAATTCAATATGGGGTCTCTGGTGCCAGGCTTGCTTTGGGGAAGTTTCTAGTGTTTCTGTAATGGAACGAATGTGCAGTAAAAAACAGCTTTTTATCCCGAATTCATGATCATGCTAATTCTTTTTTTTTTTTTTTGGTCTTTTTGAGACAGGGTCTCGCTATGCAGTTGAGGCTGACCTTGAGGTCACTTTTGTAGCCCAGGCTGGTCTCGAACTCGCACCAATCCTCCTGCCTCAGCCTCCCAAGTGCTGGGATTACAGGCGTGAGCCACCACGCCCAGCTGATCATGCTAATTCTGACTGTCACCATCAGCCAAAGAACTTCAAAGTGGCTGCTAAATCACACTTCCCTGTCGATTTTTCAATCAAGGCCTGCTCTGAAAACACCAGTACCTCTTAGTATTCTAATTATTAGAATCTGGATTGTGTAAACAGTCTTATGAAGTTATCTTTTATTAATTCTCCACTTTA
>PVJA010047961.1:0-14277 GCA_004027025.1 Myocastor coypus | reverse complement strand
TTTTTTTTTTTTTTTTTTTTTTTTTTTTTTTTTTTTTTTTTTTTTTTTTTTTGTATTTTTGAGACAGGGTCTCACTATGCAGTTGAGGCTGGCCTTGAGCTCACTTTTGTAGCCCAGGCTGGTCTCGAACTCGCACCAATCCTCCTGCCTCAGCCTCCCGAGTGCTGGGATTACAGGCGTGAGCCACCACGCCCGGCCTGAGTACTGAGTTTTTAATTATGTAGCAGGGCTTGCTTTTCTGTTGAAAGGCTCCTGTGGTTTTTACTCATTTTGGCTCTATAAAACAGCGTTTCACTGAGCATATGTATACATCTGTTGCTGGAAATCTGTTTTCACCGTGGGATTTATCCTGAGACTGCAAATAAGCATGGGTTCTTTTTTTTTTTTTTTTTGTATGACACATTGTGTCAAAGTTTTTACCGATATATTCTTAATATTTACAATTTCTCTTTTTAACATTTTTGCTTCAATCTAGTATTATTGATGAAAACGCAGAGGTTAGGGTATTCTCCAAATTAGTCTAATGTAATTGAGGGATGAAAACTTCATTCCTGGAAGATTTTCTCCATGTATAGGCTTAGCACAGTAGCATCTGTTCACTATGGATGCTTGTTAGAAAAAAAAAAAAATACCTCTGATCCTCAGATTTATCTGAAGCAGAAGAGTTTAGGTGCAGGTCAGCAATTCGGTTTAAGCAAGAACCCAGGGATTGGTATCTGGACACTCAGGGTTGAGAGCTACTAATACAGAGAAACTGATTGCAGTTTCCGGCTATTGAACTAAATAGCCAGAATCTATGAAGTACTGGATGAAGGTTTAGAGAAAATACTATTAAGCAAGATGATCCAGAACTTTTTTCTTAAGTGATTCAAAATAATCTATTCCTTTCTTTAATGTCTAATTACTTCTTTCTAGTCTTTCCAATTGATCTGGTCAAATGGATCTTTTCCCAGTCAATGGTTAATCTATTGAGCTATGATTAAAATTGGCAAAGTGAGGGTATGTGTTTAATTTGGAGCAAAATGTGTCTTTAAAACAAAATTATCCATGCGACATGCTTGCTAGATCTTGCACAGACCTTGAGAGTTGCTTTGTGAACACATATAAACTAAGTACAGACTTGTTACCAGCACCCAGGTTAAGGAACACAGCTTTACTGAACACCCTCCTCGGTACTTGAATGTCGAAGAACCATTGTCTAAAGTCTCACAGCTCACAGTAGATTTGCCTGTTTTCATGATTTATATGTAATATACACAGTGTAAATTATTCCGTATCTTTTGCTTAACAAATGTTTGCAAATCTTTTCTATATTTTTCAAAAGTTGTTTGAAAGATTGTTCATCATCATGACTCTATAGTAACCTATTATTATATAGCCACAATTTACCCTCTCTAATATTGGGTATACTACAAAAACATATGTGCGAATAGCACATTTGTGTCTTGGTGATTTCCCTGCCAGCTGCTATTGTCGCCTGTTACTCTGCCTCCTTTGCCGGCTAGTTTCCAAAGGGATTATATAAGAAAGAACACACACGTGCAGTGCACTAAAATTGTGTCACAAATATGACAGTGGTGTCAATCACTGAAACCTCTCGCTTTTCTGCTTTTGGAGCTATTGATGTATAATATAGATAAGGAGTAATTATTGATGGCAGCTTTCTTTTTTGGGGACTCTGTTTTACAGTGGGTACTTCATTCCATCTTTGTTTTTTGATTACAGCAACATTTTGAAGAAAAGCTCTTAGTTTTCTACACAGACTTATTTTGTGCTCATATGTAGTTTCTTTTAACTTTTAATGATGTTAATAGGTTTTGATAATTGAAAGAAAAATGAAATTTCCTTTGTATATTGTTTCTAGAACTCAAATAGCATTTATCATACTGTTCCTGTAGTATTTTGATGTTCTCATCATCAGGTCCATTGTGTCTTTCTTATTGCGTAATATGTATCCAAAGAATGTTAATTGCCAATGAATTTGGAATTGCTCATCTATTGAATGATTTAGAGTTTATAAGCCAACCCGTTGCTTAATAAGTATGCATAAAATATTCTTAAAAATAAACAAAGTGGAAACAAATATTTCATTTTTTGTAAACTAATCCTTATTCGCAATTTCCTTGCTACATAGATTTAAAACACATGTTAAGCAAACTAGTTAACTACTTCAGTAGCACAGTGCCTACATGGAAAAATGAGGTCCTGAGCTCAATTCTCAATACAAACAAAACAAAAGAAAGCAGCAACAAAAAAATTTTGCATGATCATTGTCTTCTAGATTATCTTTTATGTGTGTTATCAAAAATTTTAATTATTATTTAGCACCATTATAATTATGTTCTATACATATCAACAGACATGCATTATACTGAGCTCTTTCTGAGTAAAAGTGATAATTTGATGATCCTTTTATTTTTTTTTATTTTTTTAATAAGTCAGTTTATTTTATTTTTTTTTTAATTTTATTTATTATTTTTATTCTTGTTTCAGAACCTTTGTTTATTCACTCATTTTCATGGCCGGCTCAGCCCACCCCAAGGGCAGGGCTGGCGCAGCATGTGGTGCTGGGGATCGAACCGCGGTCCCTGAAGCCACCCAAGCTTCCCCAAGCTGGTGCTTTAGACCACTGAGCAATCCCGCCGGGCCCTTGATGATCCTTTTAAACTATGTCTAATAAAGAGAATTTACCAATTTTATTTGTGCTATATCTGCTTCATTGGTGACTGTCCTCTATACTGGACTCTATATAAAATGGAATTTTTACTGTCTCAGGTTATTTGCTTTTGTTTCAGTCTGTACTATTTAGTTAGGGGGCACCAAACAGTCTTTCTTATGGTAGGTATTTTATTCAAGAAGTAATAGTTGTGTCCTGTATGTACTACTGTTTGAAAGCTAATTGGGCTGACCAGATAATTCAGCAGATTAAAGCACCTGCGTAGGCAGAAGCAGGGGCTGGTGGTTCAATCCTGAGGCATGCAGGGCTGCTACTACCCCAGGAGCACTCTGAGACAGGGATTAAGACTGGGCATAGTGGCACATTCATGTAAGCCCAGTGCTTGGAAGACTGAAAACAAGATGATCAATATTAGTCCAATCTGCTTAGTAAACCCTGTATTAAACAGGAAAAAAAAAAAAAAAACCTGAAAGAGAAGCTAACTCTTCTCTAGTGAATTATCTAATGAAATTATCAGTACTTTACAATTAGAGAGAGAGAGAGAGAGAGATGTTGAAAAAGGTCTATAGCCTGATTATGGGGTTGTTTAGCTGCTAAGCTTCATACACTTGGACTACACTAATACAATACATATAGAGTACACTCTAAGAAAGCAACACATATGACTGATATGCAGTAATCTTGAAATACACTTACTTCTGTTGTTCATTGGACGTGCTTCCTTTCTTACTGAAGGTTGCTCCTGCTAACCTGTTTTTTTTTTTTTTGGCTAAAGTTCCTATTTCTAAAGAGAGATGATGCAGCGTAAAAAATATTTTATAGTTTTAATACACATTCCAAAGAAGCAATATTGCAAGTCCCTAGGGAAAAAAAAAAGAAAGGTAGCAGGTAGTAAGCTATAGAAACAGGGAACAAAGGGATTCTGAGGCAGATTTTGGAAGCCAATATTTAGTGCTTTTCAAAACAGCTTTTAATATATTTACCAGCTTATAACTAATTCAAGAACATATTTTGAAATGATAATCTTATTTTTAAAATAATATATAGTTATAAGAGAAAAATAATTTATTTGCCTATGTTTACAACAAGGAAGCATGCTTGAAACAAATAATCTCCAAACAGGTATTTACATCCATAGGTATATGTTTGAGTCAATATACTCTAGTTCAGTAAGTCCTTTGTGAATACCTGGTACTTATTTTCACTGCCATCAGCCAACTGTACAAGAAGGCATTATAAACAGTTTGTTCATTGTGTGTTGAGTGGCAAATAATTTCCAAACGGTGCACCAGAAAATTTAAATAGGCTTATTGTGAAGAAAAATAGTTTATATGCATTTGAGAAATACCAGGTTGAATTAGATTTAGCATGGTTCTCCGATAGGTCTTTAGAGATATTTTGATAACTATATACATAGTTATTTATGTTATAGTTAGTTAAATGGAAGGAAAAGATTGATCTCTGTTAATTTACTTATGCATCACTTTTTTCCTGGTTTAGTTCAGCATAAAGAACAGAACTGTAATTGGAAAATACTGTGTTAGCAAACTATTATCATCGTAAGCAACAAGATCTTACCCTAGCTGCCTCATGCTACATTTGTGCTGAATTTAAGGACATAAAATAGTAAATGTGGTCATGGCTTCTGTGACTAAAGGATTTTGGATGGATTTACTTGTGCTTTTCCTCTATTGGAATTTTATGTATTTAATTCCTGATGTAGAAGCTGTAGCCCAAGTTGGATTTGCAAAGCTCAAGTTTGATTGGAAAGTTCCTGCTGGTTGTTGGCTGAGACCATCAGTCAGTTGCTCGTGAAGGTCTGCACAGGCTGCATAAGTGTCTTGGTGGTGCAGCATATGACTTGCACCAGAGTAGGAAGTTCTACTGAGTCAGGTTGTATCTGGAAAGATTTTTTTCTGATCTCTTGATCTAATCTTATAACTGATAAGATCTTACTAGGATTATAGACTGTGAAAGGACATCTAAGTAGGAAACTCAAGAATTATTCATCATTGGCAGCCATTTTGGCCCTTGTCCATGTTGAGATGAAGGAATTGAACTGTATGAAGACTCTGGATAGAACTCCAAAACATGATTGTAGAATTTTGTTGGAAATTATATGCTCACTGTTAGAGAAGTTGGGTGGCCTTGAATTTGCCTGCATAGACTCAAATAATTTAGTTTAATTTTATGTGCAAATGATTCTATGATATGGCATAAACATTCCTGTTTTTATGGCTCATATACTTAAATCAGTTTTAAGCAAATAAAGTAAAAAAATGCCTATCACAATTTGAATGAGCATATTAAACTAGGGGCTTGATTTATTGGCTACAGAGCTCATATTTTATATAATCTAGAAGAGTTAATGCTGGCTAACATGATTAAAATTAATAATGGCTAGAGTGAACTTAAACATGAGTTGTAAAACTTTTTCTTAAAAGATGAAAGGAAGACTAGTACTTAATTGTGTTTGGTGTGTGTGTTTCTGTGTGTTTGTGTATGTGTTTAATAAAACAACTTAAATCCTTGTCCATGCTAGTCAAGGGTTTTATCACTGCATAATATTTGTAACCTCTAACTTGTTGAGGTTAAGATGAGCAATGAACTTTTAAAAAAACTGACCTATTTTTATATTGTTAGTACAATTAAATTATTTAGAACGAGTGACCAATAACATAGCCACCAGTCATACATGGCACATGACCAATTAAGATGTGCCTATGTGAACTGAGATGCAAAATGCACTCTTCAAATTATTAGGGAGAAACAAAAAAATGTAATAACAAGTTACATTATAAAATAATACATTTAATATGCTGGATTAAATAAAATGTCACTATATTGATTTCATATTTTTCTTTTTTATCAATATAGCCTCTAAAATAAGAAAAAAATTGATTTGTACATTATAAGAAGTTTAAAGTAGCAAATACAGGATAGCATTTTATAGAACAGAAATGAGAATAACTTTTTTAGGATAATTATTAATGGAAATAGTAAATCTAAAATAGAAACAAAAATGCATACTAAGATTTGCATAAATTCTGTTTTCTGACTGCAACCCAGTAAAATTATGATTTCTAACTGGAGTTGACATTGATGAATTTCCATTGCTTTCATGTTGCCTATTTTAAAAGAAACATGATTGAAAGTAGTGTGTTGGAAAATTAACCAACTCAAAGATAGTATGTAGTATAGAGAGCCTCTTAATTAGCTAAATGAAAGTACCTTAGTGTTTCTGAGAAAGGAGGGAGTTGAGACTGTAATTAGTCAGGAGACCAAAGCAATTTTATAAGGTTAAAGTCAGAAAATGACTAAAGCCTAACTAACAAAAATTGTAACTGTATCTGTAAGAGAAATAATTTTGTCAGAAAATGAAATTTATTCATTATATCTGTGTGTCTGAAATCTAATGAAGCATGGTACTGTCCAATTTAATTGTATTTGTATCTAATTATGATTAATTTATATTTTCACATATTTTACCTTGAGCCCTTAAGATCATTTAAGAGTCTGAATGGATTTAAATCTGTGTGGTATCTCTAATAGCAGTGTGATGTAGGTGAGGACTACAGTCACTTGTTTGTTTCCAGAAAATAAGTGACCTAAGATGGAAAGCATTACTCATTCTTAGCTCTATTTCAAAGAATGAATCTTGAAATCCAAATTATTTCATAAGCTGATGAAAACATAATGAAACCTGTATGGATTTTAATCTACTTAAACTGCTAAATAATCGGGTTGTGACTGTACTTGCAAATAATTGTACTAAGACCAAGCTGGGCAATTTAGAGACTTTATCATTAAATAAAAGACTTGGCCACTATAGCTTAATTGTGGAGCACTTGCCTACTGAGTTCAATCCTGAGGAAAGAGAAGAAAGGAGAGGCAAAGGGGAGGAGAGGAGGAGGGTGAGGATTAAAAAGAATCTCTCCATAATATTCTAAAAGTATTAATGGTTTTCAGTATAAGGACACATTTTTTTCATTATTATTTTCCTTATAAAATTTAAAAACTAGAAGGAGCCTTTCATTTAATATGTGTGCCTGCCAGCCTGTCTTGTATAATAACACATTCTAGGTGGAGAAATTTTTCATATTGGTTCAATTTTATATTTAGTAAAGATATAAGAATTTAAATTAATTAAAGTAAAATAGCAGGATGTAAAATTTCATTCCTCATACTCATAATTTATAAACAAAACAATTGTTGTAGTTACTGTCTGTGGCAACTAATGTGAGGTTTGCTTTCACCGCATACACTGTGGATTGGGGTCCCAGTGTTTGGTATGTCCTGGATATCATGGAGGTATGGCCTTTGGATCTGATTGTTAAGTACCAAGAAATTAACAGTTCTGTCCCAACAAACATTTCTGTCATGATAGTTTTGCCTTATACACAGCTACTCGTGGAATAAAACCAACAGTATTTTAAATCTGTTCTTCTTTTAGGTGTGGGTGTTGGGTATCACATCACAGTTTTGAGAGAGCTAATGTAGAACTTGATAGCAGAGAAATGGGGTTTGTGCTGTGTCTATACCTCATCATGTCATTCAGAAGTCTTAGGAACTCATTTGTTGGAGAATCATGGGGAGTCCTGAAGATGTGGTCTAGAAAAGCCATAAAAAAGTCTTAAGCAAACCTGGTGGATGATTCTGACCCGAGCTCAAAAGAACAGAGTGCCAGTAAGAATATGGACATCAAGGGATAGTTAGGAGTCTGAGTTGGAGAAAAGATCTTCACTGGAAATTGAGCTACTGGTGACAGAAAAATTTATAAATATTGTGAGAATTTAAAGGAGATTAAAACTAATCTGGCTAATTAGTCTGGCTCCAATAATATTAAGAAAGATGTGTTTTCAAGATGTGCCATAGATAATGCTGGCAAGTGATAGTCACTGTATAGTGAGAATTGGTATCAAAAGCAGAAAATTTTGAAAAATTTAAATTTTATCTCTGAAGGAATCATATGTAAAATTGGGACTGAAAGAGGCATAGTTGCAAAAGGGATTAGCATCATTGAAAAGAAACCAAGGAGAAAGGCAGGCAAAAGTTGCCTCAGTGGGTTACCAAGAATCAGCAAGTTTCTACCCACTGCAGACTCAAGAATTTGAAAGTATTACCTTTGCATTTGGGAAAAGTGTCCCTTAGGCCCACGATCCAGAAAGGGGTGGTAGGAATGCTGTGATTTATTTTCTTTCTGGCATTCTTCCCCCGGTCACCATGAGCTAAGGAGCTTTATTCTCCCAGGCTACTATATCTCTGTCTTGGAGCTATCCCACTGAGGATGAGCCCCATGAGCAATTGGAGCCCTTCTTCATTTATGCTGTGGATGTTGCATTTTCTTTTTTTGCAAGGAGAAAGCTTCCAGTGTGCACTGGTGTAGTGAGAAACACAGGCAGAAGATATTTTAAGCTTATTTTTACTAACTAATGGGTTGTGATACAATTAATGAAGAGTAGATACTTTAGATGTGAACTTAAATTACCATGGATGGGGGGCCTGCAGACTGGTACAGTTGTTTAAGGGCCTGCTCAGGCAAATGCAGTCAGGCACAGGGAACTTGGGTTCGATCCCTAGCTCTGTAAGTCTCACATACCATGCCCTGAAGACATCAACAGACAATAGATAGATAGATAGATAGATAGATAGATAGATAGATAGATAAGTTATTGTGGATTAGAGCCATGCTCACCAACTTTTATGACACAGTGAAAAGAGGTCTTATTTATTTTCAGAAAAGACACAGTGATACAGCAACTGTTATTGAGCACATACATTATTACATATTTTTCACTCATATACTGTGAGAATCATTCTTGTCTTTCAAACTCAGGCTAAATTTCTGATAAATTGCTAGGTAATATTATACTAATTTTGAAAAGATTGTTTAAGTACAATAACATACTCCTTTCTAAGAAGATTATTAAATATAATACCATATTTCCATATGTGCTATTTGAAAAGATTATTTAAGCAAATAACATATTCCTTTCCAATCCACTTGTCAACTATAATTCCATATTTCTCCATGTACTATTAATAACATCTAAGTGTTATTAACTTCTAAATAACAAATCAAGTAAAAAGTTCAATTACATGGGTGAAGCTGTATTTATTTATTTGCATTAGTATGTGGTATGCGTTGGAAGTAATGTTTGCATTTTTTAGGTGGACACTTTTGTATTTCTTTTGTGTGTATGTGTGTGTTTTAGGGAAGGGTCTACAGGGTGGTCAAGTTCTCACTACTACACTGGACTCATAGTGAGCCTCTTATTCTCAGTTTCCCAAGAGCTGGTATTACAGGCCTGCGCCACCATGCCCAGTCTCAATTGCTGTAGCAGTGTGCTGCAGAGGCAGGGTCTACACAGAGGCTCAGGGATTGAACTCCTGGCCCCTGTACCGGCATTAATCCGCTAGGCTATTTGGCTGGCCCTTTTATATAGAGTTGATATATGCATTTAATACATCTGAATTCCTTTTATCATCCCTTTCTCTCTCCTCTTCTCATTTCCCTTTATTTCTTGATCTCTTTAGGAATGACCCATATTTCTACTTCTTATAGTGTACCTTTTATTTTGTAATTCATTTATAATTTGCATTTCTCATATAAAATAAACTAAAATAAACCAATAATTTTGTATGCCTATTTCACTTGACTTTATGGTCTCAAAGTACATGCACCCTCCTACAAATGACTCAAATATATACATCTTTATGGTATGGATAGAGTATCACTCTGTTGTATGTAAATACCAAATTACCTTTATGTAATCATCTGTAGAAGAATGTATGGGCTTCTCACAAGGTGTGGCTATCATGAATTGTTCTGCTACAAATGTGGGTATCAATGGAGCACCGTAGTATTACGGCTCTAGGTCTTTCAAGATAAGTCAAAGGGAAATATCTAGGTCAAAGGAAATCTGCAATTTTAGCTTTTTGAAATATGTTCATATTGATTGCCATAGTGGGAAGTTCTAATTTACAGTCCCACAAACACTGTGCAAGGGTTCCTTTCTCCCTTCACTCTAACTAGAATTTGTTATTATTTGATTGCTTGATGATGGCCATTTTTCTGGCCTAAGATGATATAAGTGGTTTAATGTGTATTTTTTTCTGATAGCCAGCCACATTGAGCTCTTCTTCATGTATTTATTGGACCTTTGAACTTCCATGAGCTATCCATTTCATTGTCCCATTTTTGTTGCTTTTATTTTGAGAAGGCTAGTTTCTTGGGCTGTTTATATATTCTAGATATTTGCCTTCTGTCTGAGGAGGGGCTGTCATGTAGACATACTTCTATTACAGAGCCTTTCTTTTCACTTTACTGGCTGTTGTTTTTTGCTGTCCTAAATCTTTCTTAATTTGATATGATCTCCTTTGTTGAATGGCAGTTGCATTTCCTATGCAATTGGGGTTCTGTTCAGAAACTCCATACCTGTATCAATGATTCAAGTGATTATGTTTTAACTCTTAATAGATTAAGTAATTTTTCATTTTGATACCTAGTTATTTAATTATTGTACCTGTCTGCAATGTATTTCTACTGGTATTTTATTGTATTGGCTATTGTTTTAATCTTGTCTGTTGTGACTGCCTTTCTTTTTAGTCTCTCTGGTGCCATTATATTCCTAGAAGTTCTGCTTTTTTAAAATGGGACTAGGACAAAAATCACACTGATGATGTCACTCAAAGTATTAAGATTATTTTTAAATATAAAATATAATCATCCATCATAGATTCATTCCACGCTATTCATGAAGAACATATTGCGCCTATTATTCCTACATCTGCCATGAATACAGCAGGGAACAAAAGGAAGGATGCTTTGCCCAGATGGAGTGAAGGGACACTGAGAGCAAGAGGGAAAAAGCCGGGTTTTTTAATAACATGATGGGCACTGAATTTTTATGTTACTTTTTGCACTGTTTTATGTCCAAATACAGACTCACAAAAGTTTGTACAAGAGCACACACACCACTTTGTCTCACGCCCATCACCAAACTTTCCCAGTAGTGGCATCTTGCATCACAGTTGTAACTTATCAAATCCAAGAAATTAACTAGCTCAGGAAGATCAAAGGGACTGAAAAGTTTATGCAGGTTTTATTCATGTATATGCTCACTTATTTTTGTATCTTCTTGTGTATGACTCTTGCATTTTATGCGCTATGTCTACCATCACTACCATAATCGAAGTCTACAAATGTTTGCCATCACAGTGGAAATCTGTAAGGCTCCTTTCTTGCACTCCTACCCTCTCCCACATTCTTTAGTCTCTGAAAGCTACTGTTCTTGTTCTCCACAATTTCATCAGTGGGAAGCATACCTATTGTATTACTTTTCATCTTGCATGATCTGCTGTTACATACAGGCCTTAATGTTGTATGTAAGGAGCTTAGAATTTACTGGAAGAACAAAATTGTACCTCCAATGACTCAGAGGCCATTGTATAAGCATAGGGGTCCTCAGCCTAGTACAGAATATCGCAGAAGACAGAGGACTGGAGATGAAGCCTTTCTTAACAGACGATCTTTGTGCTTCTCTGAGGTCATGTCAGATGGCAGATACTAAGTGGGGCTGCCAGAAATTCCAGTCCATTTGAGAAATTATATGAGCTAAACCAAGTCACTGTCTTTTACTCTGTCAAAAGAATAAAAATGGTGTAAGTCCTTCTGACAGATCTCAAATGCATCTGAGTAAATGAACAAAGCTGTGGAAGTCAAAGTTGCTGATGTTAATGGAAAGAATGAATTGAACTGGGACTGGAGGACCTGTGATATAATCTAATTTTCACAAACATACAGCTAACAAAAACTCTCTGGTAAAAAGAGGGAAATATATTACAAAATTCATTCATATCAGAAAAAAGCAAAAACTTTTCCATGAAAATACTTATTTTTCCCCTGAACTATGTTATCAGAAGCTTACTCTTTAGACTATTACACATTGTATTTCACTGTGACATATATAATCCAGAGCTGACATTGCTTTTCATAACTGGTATACAAGGTAGTATAGAGCAGAAGGCAATCAGTTCTCAGTTGTTCATTCTATGACTTCAAAGAACATGTGTTAAAATTTGGTGGTGGGAGAAGGGCAATGAGGGCTGTATCCATAAGGCTCAATAATCATTTACCTGTTTATCAACATCTGAGTATTTTCCCCCATTATGAGGTAGAATTAGGAGAAGAAGTCTGAGTTCAGAAAGCAAAGGGGAAGATAGTGACAGTCTTGGTTTTAATGTTTTTGAGGAAGTCACATTAAAGCTAAATGCATTTTGTAGAATAATTGTGTTTTCAAAGGAGAAACAATGATCAGAGATGTGAATATCACAAGTGTAAAGATCCCAAGTATCTCTCCATACAGAGAGATACTTGTTGTATGTTGTGACCCGGAGCCAAAAGAAACGACAAGAAGACCCGATGAATGCAGCTTCAGAGGTCTCACTGAGATCTGTCTCTCTCAAAGTGAGCCCAGAACTCTAGAAGAATCTCCTTCTTATTTAGGTCATACAATAGAAGATTTACAGGGAGGAGAGGGGACAATCAACAACATCTCAAGTAAGGGTGGAGACATCAGTCAGGATCAGCTGTTACACCAATGTCTCAAATAAGAGTGGAGACATCAATCAGGATAAGCTGTTACACCATTTTAAATCCTAGTTTTCTAAAATCCGTAGGTAACAGATTACAACTCACCCTAAACTTTGTTTATTGTTCTTTGATTCTTAGTTTTTTATCTCTATAACAGTTATGAAGGACAAATAATAAAGAGTCCTGCAGAAATGTTGCATAACATGTCTGTTTTCTTTCTCAAAGTGAGAGATAGTAACCTCCAGAAGTATTTCAGAATGTGCTTTTTCTCTAATTGTGTGCCAGAAAAGACAAATAACATCCCAGCATGTAGGCGCACACCTGTAATCCCAGAATTTTCGAGACTCTGGCAGGAGGATCAGTGTGAGATCCAGACCAGCCTGGACTACAAAATTGAGCTCAAGGCCAGCCTGAGCTGCTGTCTCAAGATGCTGTCTCAAAAAGACAGGGAGAAGTGGGAGAGAGAGAGAGAGAGAGAGAGGGAGAGAGAGAGGCAGACACAGAGACAGAGAGACAGAGACAGAGAGACAGAGACAAAGTGAGAATGAAAATTCCGTATGGCACTAACTTGTATGATGTTAAATAAACCTGAGGAAAATTTCAATATAATCAGAGTTTTGGTACTGCAAGTATTTATTTTTGTTGAGGTTGTTTGAATTTCAAGCATTTACATTTAAATATCCTGAATTATCTGCTGCCTAAGTATTACTCGAAAGAACTATCTTGCAAGGCCTTTCATTCCGAGGTTAAAATGTACAAAGTATATTCTCAGTGGAGGCCATGACATATACAATACCACTTCATTAGTAATCTCTGATATAAGATTATTTTGTATTTGCCCCAGAGTACATTTGAACTGAACATTCTTGAAATAAATTCAGTTCTTTTCTATCAGCATGACTAAAACTTTGAACACAGGCTGTACATCTGGCTCAGCTAAGCTCTACGTCATTTTAAGGAATAAAGGCAAATTAGCTGTTCAACATTAAGGCTGATTTTCACTTATCTATGCTACTCTTAGGTGCAAAATAGCATAGGACTATTTTGGGTAGCTTATAATGTGGAAAAGTTTCGAAAAGATTTTAACTAACAAGTACTCAGACAAAGGTCTTCTATCTAGAATCTACAAAGAACTAAAAACCATTAGGGTCCCAAAATTCAAAGACCCAATCCAGAAAAGGGCATTTGAGATGAACACTCACTTCTCAGAGAAAGAAATACAGCAAGCCTACAAATACATGAAGAAATGCTCCACATCGCTAACTATTCGTGAAATGCAAATCAAAACAACACTTAAATACCACCTCACCCAAGTAAGGATGGCTATCATAAAGAAATCCACTAGCCGGGCGTGGTGGCGCACGCCTGTAATCCCAGCACTCGGGAGGCTGAGGCAGGAGGATCGGTGTGAGTTCGAGACCAGCCTGGGCTACAAAAGTGAGCTCAGGACCAGCCTCAACTGCATAGCAAGACCCTGTCTCAAAAAGACAAACAAACAAACAAACAAACAAACAAATAAATCAACCAGCACAAATGCTGGAGAGGCTGTGGGGAAAAAGGAACCCTTCTCCACTGCTGGTGGGAATGCAGATTGGTGCAACCATTATGGAAAGCAGTGTGGAGGATCCTTACCAAACTAGAAGTGGAAGTTCCATTCAATCCAGCTATCCCCCTACTGGGAGTTTTCCCAGAAGAACTGAAAACTTCATACCATAGCGATATCTGTGCACCTATGTTTATAGCAGCCCAATTTGTAATAGCCAAATCTTGGAAACAACCAAAATGTCCATCATTTGAATATTGGTTAAAAAAATGTGATATTTTTATACAATGGAATACTACTCATCCATAAAGAATGATAAGTTTGAAGACTTCATATATAAATGGATGTATATTGAACATATACTCATTAGTGAAATAAACCAGACCTATATGTGTAAATATCGTATAGTCTCCCTAATATAAGAACTTTAAAGAAGAAAACAAGAACTTAAGGGCATAACAC
>PVJA010047960.1:0-14403 GCA_004027025.1 Myocastor coypus | reverse complement strand
AAGAAGAAGAAGAAGAAGAAGAAGAAGAAGAAGAAGAAGAAGAAGAAGAAGAAGAAGAAGAAGAAGGAGAAGAAGGAGAGAGAGAGAAACGCGCATCTCCCAGTAGGAGAGAGTTTTCAGAGCACACCCCAAAACCCCGGGCACCTCCCTCGCTTTTCAGGCTACGACCTCCGCCCCGCTCGCGGCTGCGCGAGCCTCCCCTTAACATCGCTGACTTCCCGGCTGGTTCTCTGACTCCCCCGCACGCTTCAGCCTCTCCACCTAGTGAACTTCCAATCTCCGGAAAAGCGGGCACCGTTTTCATCTTTGTATACAAAAGAGACAGTGGGGGAAAAGATTTTCTTGCAAGAGTCCCGGACAGTAATTCCTGTATCTTCCACTAACTCCGGGGCAGAGCGGAGACGTGCAGGGTTCAAAGTTTCGTTTCCTCGTCATTTCCTGGTTTCATTCCCTCATCTCTCATGGAGGGGTGGGTTTCAAACCCCTGAGGCCCAGGCCGGTAGGGAATCTCTTTCCTCCCGGGAGAACGCAACGTAGCGGCCTCTGCCACCAACTGACCCCCGACCCTGAGACTGAGGAGCTGCAGCTGCTCTGCAGAGGGGAAGGTGCGGCGGCACTGCAAAGAGCGGAGTCGCAGACCCTGGCCTGGCAGCCAGTGCTGCGGACCAGAAGGACGCGGCGGAAGGGGGAGGCTTCCTGGCACGTCCCCGTTTGGACTCCCTTTACGCGATCTCAGTTGAAACAGCGGGCAGCGCTTGGAGCATAGAACCTTCATTTTATAGACAACAATATGGGGCAGACGCTAAGGGAGGTGCCGACGGAAGGGACCACAGGTTCTTACAATTATTTCATCTCTTGAAGAAAAGTCGCACTACTAGGGCGAGGCCACCACGGACAGCTCAAAAGGGAGATTCAGCCCCGCCATCCCCTGAGGTCACAATCCCGGGTATATATTTAATAGGACCTCGAATAGGGAACGTAGTGCAGTATTTCTTAAACTTAAGTGTGGCCTTATGTTTAAAACAGCAAAATGATCCTCCAACATTAATATTGATTTAAGTTATTTTCTCTGTCTTACATATCTAAACATAACCTAGAAAGAAACCCCTAATGCTTAGGACTCCTACCTATGTTCCTGGATTTTAGGGTGCGGAAATCTTCCTCTGGAGGTGGTTTCTGAATTCTTGTCCTGAGTACAGAATTGGTCGCGGTGTCTCATGGAGAGGAGTGGGCAGAGGAGCGGGGCAGAGGCGCGGAGTGAGCCAGGGATCGCTTACATCTGAGAACTACAGAGCAGCCCGCGCCAGCAGTGGAAGTGCAAGTGAAACGTAGACTAACTGCTCCCTTGAGCAACCAAGAGTGTCCCTTGTACCCCAGGCGTTCTCAGCAGCACCAAATTCTTGTGGATTTCCAGGCAGAGCTGAGACAGGCGTTCTTAGCTGAGGTGGTTAACGCCCATTGGAACATCAGGACTCTTCTCTGCTCATTGCGAGAGCATTGTCTCTAGGAGAACCTGTATCACACCGTTATAGTGGTACCCTAGGTGTTAAGCCTCATGAAATGTTATCGTGGACACTGGATTTGGTGAAACAGCAATCATAAAGGTGCTGCAGCACGACTATTATATGTGCTGCGTCCTGCAGGATGGCCACATCTTCATCAGCACCTGCAAGGCTTTTGACAAGCACATGAATTTGATCCTCTGTGACTGCGACGAATTCAGGAAGATCAAGCCAAAGAATGCAAAACAACCAGAACATGAAGAGAAGAGGGTTTTGGGTCTGGTCTTGCTCCCTGGGGAGAACTTGGTGTCCGTGACTGTGGAAGGACAACTCCCTAAGGATACTGGCATTGCTTGGGTGCCACTTGCTGGAGCTGCCGGAGGTCCTGGGGTTGGGAGGGCAGCTGGCAGAGGTGTACCAGCTGGTGTACCAATTCCCCAGGCTCCTGCTGGCTTAGCAGGCCCTGTCCGAGAAGTAGGTGGCCCATCCCAACAGGTAATGACTCCACAGGGAAGAGGCACTGTGCCAGCTGCTGCTGTGGCTGTAACTGCCAGCATTGCTGGAGCTCCCACCCAGTGCCCCCAGGAAGGGGGACTCCACCCCTCCTGTAGGTAGAGTGGCCCCACCTCCAGGTATTATGGCTCCTCCACCTAGTACGAGGCCACCTATGGGCTCACCAATTGGGTTTCCTCCTACTCGAGGAGCACCAATAGGCATTCCCCCTCCAGGAATGAGACTGCCCCCACAGGCACCAGAGGTCCACCTTCCCCAGGAATGCGTCCACCAAGACCCTAAGCTACTATTGATCCATATTTGTTACTCCCCCACCCAAAGTGCATCTTGTTACATTGCATAGATTGTTTGTGAGCTTTGGTTCCCCTCTTTCTGCATTAATGACAGCTTAAAATAAATGCATAGAACAACTAAAAAAAAAAAAAAAAGAAGAATTGGTCGTGACAAGCAAGCACAAACAATGATGCAGTTTTATTTAAAGAAGGAAAAGAGATAGGTTCTGTGGGGCAAGTGTGGACCAAGGAAAGTGGGGAAAGGAGCACACCCTACAGTGCGAGGGTGGCCACGTGCAAGAGGGAGCACAGTGGCAACAACTCGGTGAGTTCTGTCCTTCTTACCTCCCCCACTCCTCAGGGCTGGGCCACCCTACTCAGCTTCTCTCAAGAAGTCCAGTGCAGGGCTTCAGAAACTGTTCTGCATATGTCCCAGGATCTTATAATTAATAGGTCAGCCTACTTCCCCAGCCAGTTTTACCACACCCTACTCTTCTGCCTGAGGTAGGTGTTTGACCTTGCTGGACTAAAATTGCCAAGCACAGATTCTAGGGTAGACTACGTGACTCCATGTCCATTTCTGCACTGGAGCAGGGGACACACATACACTCAGGTGAACCTGGAGCAGTAATACATTCTGGGCTTCTTCACACCTCAGGAATGTCAGGCTCATACTTAAGCAAAGGTCAGTCATGAGCAATCCTGGGAAGGCAGCTCCAAGCCATCTGAGACATACCCCTTTCCCATTTAGAAATAAAGTTCGTATCCTAACTAATTTTTCCTCTCATACTAGGAATTGAACCCATGGCCTTAGCACTGAACTACTATCCCAAGCTTTTTTGTTTGTTTGTTTTTTCTTTGCTTTTGTTCTTGAGATAGGGTCTCACCAAGTTGTTAAATTGCCAGAGCAGGATTCAGTCTCCATCTTCCTGCCTCTGCCTTCTAGAGTGCTGGAACTACGGACATGAACCACCACATCTGGATTCCTCTTCACCAATCCTTGGCTGCCAGCTGTTGGATGGATAGAAGATAAAGCACAGCTATGTGTGCCACATCTACACACATGTGCCTGTGGACTTTTGAGTTTGACCTGCTCCTGCCACATGCTTGGGAGGGCCGGGGTGCCCTTCACTGCAAGAGTGCCTTTACACAGAGATCTTTGCCCTGGAGTCCAGGCAGCACTCGGGGCCTGGGGTCATCTAACTGGTGGATCTTCACTGCAGGAATCTCTGCTGCTCAGACCTGTGGAGAAGTAATGGCATAGGATAGAAGGTGGAGTCATTCTTTGGGTCAAAATCCTACCCTTTGCTTTGATAGCTCTGTCACCCAGCCACAAGCCACCTAACTTCCCTATACATCAAAGTCTTCCTGTAAAAAATGGGATCAATAATGATGGCTCATCCGGTCTGATGGGGTTGCTACAGTGCCACAGTTCTCAAAGTGTGGTTCCCAGGCCAAGATCACCAGTATTACCAGCAATTTGCTTAAAATGCAGAATCAGAAATTCTAGGTGAGGCCAGGCTTGTGTGTTAATAAATTCCCCAGGTGACTCGGATACCTACTGAGAAGGCCAGCTGTAAAACAATGAGACAAGGAGACAGACACTGAACACTAACTCCAGCTCCTAATCACCACTTTGAGAAACACTGCTCTGCATAAATGTTGGTTACTTCTTGCTCCCCAGGCTCCTATTAAAACATAAACACCCCAGGGTGGGTAATACCTTTTTCTTTAACAGGTGTCAGTCCTTCTCAGCAAGCATCCCCGACAATTGTCTGAGAATAAAGCCTTTCCAGAATTGGAAATTAGGAAGGCCCAGAGTCTCTGCATGTAGGAAAAGGGGTGGGGAAGGAGAACAAAGGAGCGCGGAGTCGCTCCCTCGTGGGCTCTACTCCAGGTGTGTACCTGCTAGCTGCATGTCCTGCGATGCTGACCTCCACGGGATGGGGATGGATTTGGGAACACGATGCATGCAAAGCACACAGTGTGAGGAATTCAGCAAGCAACACCCATCGCTAGCAGCAGGTGTCCAGGCTGCTTGAAATGAGGATGGCCCAGGGCTGTCCACATTGCTCACTGCCAGAGCCTCCCCACTAGCCTATTATCGTTATTCCTATCATTATCGCCATTGTTGTGTCTTCTGCCAGAGCTTCCTGGCCTTAGGCCTAAATCTGCCCACCTTGAGATTAACCACCAGGGAAGGTGTGGGCTGGGTCAGACTCTGCCCCCTGGTATGTGTCACATTTTGACACTTGAAACATGTCAGGCAACCAGAGGAACAGGTCCTTCCTCTGTGTCCATTCTTGGACTGGTAATTTCCAGTGGGCGGGCCCAAGAGGTGTGTTCAGATGGAAGGAAGGGGCACCCAGGGAGGTCTGTAGCCTCAGAGATGCACAACAGGGCACCTCCAGCAGGGAGCAGAGGGGAGCCCTTGCCCTGAGAACAGTGATGGGAGCAGGATGGAAAACTGGCCCTGGTTTTCCAGAGTCCCATCACAGGCTCTGGAAGATAAGGTAGGAGGAGAAGCAGGTCCTGAGGTTAGGATGGGTGTGGTCTGCTAGGGAGGCCTCCCCAAGGGCAGCACCCACACACTCCAGCCCAGGTGTGGAGGTGTGGCAGGGTGGCCTGAGGTGGGCAGAGGGACAGCAGCCAGCCCACAACCACTGCTGTCACTGGTGGATCTGGCCAGTCCAGATTTTCCCTCTCCAGTAGCTCCAGGCACCTGTCTGCCTAGGTTAAGCCCTCTAAGATGGGTCATGTGGGCTTGGCTTTCTTCCCTGGGGTGACTCAGAACCAACAGACCCAGCGTGGTCCCCAGAGTCCTCCCAATAAAGAGAAAAGGCCCATTCCTTTCGATTTAGTAAGGACACTCCTTCAGGGCGGCCTTTTGTTACCTAGCCATAGTGAGAATTCTCCTTTAATGAACAGAGAACCACACCCTTCCTTGGAATGGCGAGCAGGTGGAGCAGTGGTCTTTCCAGGTGGCATGGGAGCAGGTCTTGTTTCCCAGTGGCCAGCCTGCAGGGGAACAGCCCAGCACAGATCTGGCCAGAAGAGTCTAGGAGGGTCACACACCTCCTGGGCCTGCTTGGACAGTCCTCCTTGAGTTCCCTCCCTGGCCTTGACACCTCCATATTCCACCTGCCCAAACAGATCAAGGGAGATAACTCCTGCAGGTGTGGGAGGCAGAGGAAAGATGGAGATACTGTGGACTGAGTTCCTGTAGTATTGGACAAGAAGCCAAACAAAGATGCAAATAGCAAAGGCCTTGCAGGAGCGTTCCTGCTTCAGCCGTCTCTCCACTTACTGGGGTCAGAGGATCCCATTGACATACCTGGTCACTCACTGTCTCTGAGTTTAATCCCACAAAGGAAAGTAGGGCCCTCACTGGTGGTGGCTCAAGTGGCCAGGGTCCTGTTGGGGAGTCACGGATTGATAGAGTATACAACCTGGACTCAGTGCCATCCATTTTCTACTATACTGCTGGTTTTTAAATTTAGTTCTAAAAAGTGTTGAGCCATCAAAAAATATAAATTCTGAGCTGGGTGTGGTGGCGCACGCCTGTAATCCCAGCACTTGGGAGGCTGGTGAGCTCAAGGCCAGCCTGAACTGCATAGAGAGACCCTGTCTCAAAAAGACAAAATATATATATATATATAAATTCTGTAACTTTCTGTGAACTTATAACTGTTTCAAAATTAAAAACCTTTTGAATAGTTCACCCTCCTGGGTGAACACTATTGAGATGCTGTAAGAAGCAGGAGTAGCACACACCTGGGACAATGTAGAGGGGCCTTGGGGACGGGACATGTGCTGATTTGGGAGGTGGGTGGAGCATACGACTCATCAGGCTATGCTTTTATGGTCAGTGCACTTTTCTGCATAAATGTGAAACTTTAAAACTTAGAAAGATCAAAGTGGAGGTCTCTCATTGTTCAGGGAGAGGGGCAGGAATTGGCTCAGCTTCTCCCAATTTCCCCTGTTGTGACCTGTGGAGGACCCCTGTGTTCTGGGGGAGGATTTGGAATGGGGCTCTGGCTTCTCCTTCTAGTGCAGCGGCTGGGTCAGAGAACTTCAGCTTCGCAGGCCCCCGTGTTCTAGAGGCATTTCCCATGTATTTAGTTACAAACCACGGAAGGGCAATGAACCCGGGGAAGAATCAGAACAGGATGCTGAGTGCAGATATGGAAGGCAAGCATGAGGTGTCCTGCTCGGGCAGGGTGGCCTCCCACTGAAAGAATAAACTTAGAGTGAAGGATTCCCAGAGAATAATGGGTTGCATGACTTGGAAAGACTTGGTTCAGACTTACTGACTGCTGGAAATGAAGTCCCTTCCCTCTCTTATGTAAATAGAAACTAGCAACATAAAACAAACAACAAGCAAGCCTTGCTCCAACTCTAAGCTGGTGCGGCCTTCCTTTTCACGTTCTTGGATTTGGTGCAGCTTTCTAGGCTGAGTGTTCCCTTCAGCTCAGCGTGCTTTGGCAGAGCAGTTTGTCCCCTCATGCCTGGAGGACGTGGCTAACATCTTTACCTCTCATACAGCAACTTGGCTGCTGTGGCTAGCTGCCCACTGCTGTCCTCAGAGTTAAGAGCAGCTGCCAACTCACAGCCAAGGGCTAACGCCCAGTGTGAGGTTTACCGGACCAAATCGAAGCTATTGCCATTTATTAGACTCTCAGAGGTCTATCACCTAAGAGCTTAAGTGAACTCTCCCGGGACTTCAGAAAGTTTGGAGCAAAATCACTTTTGCTGTGGATGGTAACAAGGCTCCCTGGTTTTGTGTGTCATTCCACAGAGTGCTTCAGGATGACATCGTTAGACAAAGGCGAACCATTCATCCTATCCTGTTTCTGGAAGAGCCTCTTTTCTGAGGTGTTTAGGAAATGACGTAAAGAGTGAATCAGACTGATGGCCCAGGCCAAGAGGTGAGAAAGGATGAGGAGCCAGGGTCAGGATCTCCTACCTGGTGACCTACCTGGTGACCTGGTGACATGGCTTTTCTGAGAGGCTCTTTCCAGTTCAGTGCCACTCAGTTTTAAGGAAGGCAGCATCTTGTGTCACCAAGGTTGCAGGCTAAGTGGGAAAACCTTGCTAAACAGCACTTACCATCAGAGAGCCACATTCTCTTTGACACCCTCCGAGCACCCTGTCTTCTGAGGGACCCCTTCTCTTCTGAAGAAAGCTCAAGCAGCCAAAGGCAGCACGCCACTCACCAAGCTGGCCACACCAGCCCCCATCCCAGGTGGCCCTCGGCAGGCTTGGTCTTCAACAAGGGGGATGGTGTGTCTGTCTTGTTTTCTCAGCCCTGGGATTGCTCAGGACAAGCCTGGGTGGCTTATTTAAAAGCAACGCTGCTGACTACCATCACCTGGCATGGTAGCACACATCTGTAATCCCAGCGCTGGTGAGGGCAAGACAGGAGGTTCACTACTAGTCAAGCTGCATAGCAAGACCCTGTACCAAATAAATTAAAAAAAGACTTTTTAATGCAAATAAAAATGTTCCCAGATGTTGCCAAACCTTCCCTGAAGGGCAAACTCACCCTCAATTGAGAACCACTAAGAGAAGTATCCAAGACATGATGCCCGGCACATGCAGGAGAGAGAACCTCACTGCTGTCCTTTTATTGCATGCAGTCATGGGGAGCACTGAGGTCCTGGGTACCCTCAGAACTTTCTGGTGCTCATCCTATGGTATAATTGCATGGAACCCTGTGTCCACCTGGAGAAAGGCTTTTGCCATGGAAGCTTTAACATTTCCAACATTCTGTAACTTAATTCTCATTTGCCTTTGTGTCCTAAAAGTTGAAGGTCAAAAGTAATTCCAGTCCACTGGGGCAAAAAATTGAGGAAGGGTCTGAAATGCACCTGGTACTTTCCCCATAGAATTTCATGTCCTCTTATTAAAAATCCTACTGAGATACTTCATCTGCAATGTTTAGATGAGGAAACTGAGGCCTAGAAGTTTTCCTCAGCTTACCTAGCTGGAAATTTAACTGCTCCAGTGAGAAGCATGGGTGTGGCCAATGCTCAGAGATAAGCCTGCATACACATTGCTCACAGTGACACACAAGGACAGAGTGAGGAGAGGTGGGGATGCAGGACAAGAGGTCAATGATCTGTTGTCTCCACCTTCCTGGAACATGGCCTTGAGTCACAGCCACTGTGACAGGGCAGAGTCCAGGATGAGTGTACTTGCCACCCTGGTGTGATGCTCAGGCCC
This sequence comes from Myocastor coypus, assembly GCA_004027025.1. Taxonomy (NCBI): domain Eukaryota; kingdom Metazoa; phylum Chordata; class Mammalia; order Rodentia; family Myocastoridae; genus Myocastor; species Myocastor coypus. The sequence continues at coordinate 5,891 of PVJA010047960.1, read as the reverse complement.
CTTTTTCTTTCTTTCCAGGGCCCTCTGCCCCTCTGACTGCTCTCCCTAGGAAACTTTGGCCACAAAGGGACTTCATCCCATGCATAAGGAAAGAGCCTCCATGAACTCTTTAATGAACTCTTAAAGGCTTTGTGTCCTAGTACTACCATAGTGGGAATGCCTGAGTTTTGCAGGGAACTAAATTTCAGCCTGAATTCTGGAGGAATCTTAATACATTCCAGTCAAAACAGCCAGATTCACCTAGGGCTCTGGGCTCCCCTGTCTTGGGTCCTTCACCCCCCACACTTATCCCTTGCTGTTCCTGGAATCCCAGACCCTACCTCTGTTCCAAGCTCTCTTGTCCAATCAATGAGATTCTAGTGAATATGTAAGTCTTCCCAAGTCTTTCTGCATTGTTTCACCTCTGGGTGTCCAAGTCCTGTCTCCCATGATCTGTCAGTATTTCATTAGTATGGATATGTGTTCTCTCTAAGTCATGGATGAGCATGCCAAGCAGAAATGTCTAAGGTTCACACGAAGGTCAGCAAGCCCTTCCTGATGATTGTACCTGAATAGCAGAGGTTCCTCCTCTTCAGTTCTCAGAAGCCTTTTAAAACTGCTTGAGGGCTGGGGAGATAGCTCAATGGAATAAATGCTTGCCTGGCAAGCACAAGGTCTTGAGTTTAATCTTTAGTACCAAAAAAAAAAAAAAAAAAAAAAAAACCCTGCTTGATAATTTGACCTTTAAAAAACCAAGGATAAAAATGGGCCCAAACTGGTATAATGTTTCCCAACTTTACAAAGATATAGCTGACATTCAATAAATGGTAAAACTTAAAATTGTAAAATTGAGTCTTAGTAAATGTTCACATTAATGAACTCTCACAATGAAGATGTGAACATTTACATAAACCCTAAATATTTTCTTTCATCTGTGTATAGTCTGTCTCCTCAGACAGCCATGATCCACTCCGTGTGTGTGTGTGTGTGTGTGTGTGTGTGTGTGTGTCTGAGAATTGAATATTCACATGCACTAGACAAATGCTCTGCCATTGAGCTCATACCCCACTGATTTCCTTTCTAGTATGATAAATTGTGTGCATTTCAGTAGACTTTATGTGGAATCATAGCGTTTGTATATGAGAAAGGGTAATCTGGCTCCTTTTTTCCAGGTAATGATTTAAGAGACATCTATATTGTGTCTCAATAGTTTTTTTTTCTTTTGCTTAGTAATATTCTATTGCATCAATGTGCCACCATTTATCAACTCATCTACCTGTTGCTAGACAATTTGGATTGTTTCCCATTTGAGATTATTCAAATGCTATTAACACTTATGTATAGTCTTTCTGTAGACATGTGTTTTCATTTTTCTTGGGTGAATACCTAGGAATAGAGTGGGATGTGGATATTTTGTTTTTTTAAAAAAAGTAAGAGTCTACGGCCATACCACCCTGAACGCGCCCGATGGCGTCTGATCTCGGAAGCTAAAAAAGTAAGAAATTGTGTTCAAAGTAGTTGCACCATTGCTTTTTCCCACCAACAGTATGCAAGAATTCCATTGAACTCCCATTCTCACCAGAACTTAGAATGACTAGTCTTTCATTTTATTCATTCTAATTTAGTTTAATGGTATCTTGTTTTTCATTTCTCTGAGAACTAATAATATTTCCTTTTTTAAATATTTATTTATTTACTTATTTTTTTCTTGTTTCAGAATCTTTGTTTGTTTATTCACTCATTATTATGGCCGGCTCAGCCTGCCCCTAGGGCAGGGCTGGCACAGCATGTGGTGCTGGGGATCGAACTGCAGTCCCTGAAGCCGCCTAAGCTTTCCCAAGCAGGCACTTTAGACCACTGAGCCATCCCGCTGGGCCCCTGGACTAATAATATTTCATGTGCTTATTGGCCCTATGTTTTCTTTCAGGAAGCACATGTTCAGAGAGTTTGACCATTTTTAATTAGTCATCTGTTTTTATTTAGCTGTGAGAGTTCTTTATATGTTGTACAAATAGGACCTTTATCTGATATGTGTATAATGGATAAGTCTTTTTCTAGTTAGTCTTAGATTTTCATTTCTTTATCACTATCTCTTAAAGACAGAGTTTTAACTTTTTATGAAGCAAATTTATTTGATCATTTATGTGACATAACTAAGAAAATTGTGCCCATTCCAAGGTTACAAAATTTTCTCCTGTATTTTCTTCTAGTTGTACCTGTAATCTTCTAGTTCTATGACTATAATCCTATAATCCTATCTATTGTGGGAAGCGAGGGTTGATATCCACTTTTTTCCTAGGTAATATTGCTATTTTGCACTATTTTTTGAAAGCTTGCCTTCCCCCCTCCATTGAATTGCTTTAGCATTTTTATTTTATTTATTTATTTATTTATTTATTTATTTATTTATTTATTTATTTTTGAGACAGTCTCGCTATGTAGTTCAGGCTGGCCTTTAGCTCTCTTTTGTAACATAGACTGGTCTTGAACTCACACCAATCCTCCTGCCTTGACCTCCCAAGTGCTAGGATTACAGGCATGCACCACCAAGCCCAGTGCATCTTTATTTTTAAAATTTCTTTTTAATCAATTCTTTCTATTTTCTAGAAAGAACATAAGTCCTTTCCATGAGAGAAACTGGCTATAATTTTTTTCAACTCTGTGCATTGTCTCTGTTTGTGTGTGTTTACTCTGTTGGTCATTTCTTCTGTTATGCAAAAGTTCTTTTAATAAGATGGAATCCTATTTGTTGATTCTTTATAATATTTCCTGTGCAGTTATGTTTATAAAGTCTCTGCCTACATCTATGTCAAGAGTTCTATCTACTTTCTCCTCCCGTAGATTTAGTGTTTCTGTTTTAATATTTGTATCTTTGATCTACTTTAAATTTAGTTTAGTGCATGGTGATAGACATGGGTCTAATTTTAGTCTTCAGCATGTGGAAAGCCAGTTTTTCCAGCATCATTTATTAAAGAGACTATCTTCCTTCCAGTGAGCATGTTTGGCCCCTTTGTCAAAGATAAGAGGGCTGAATGAGTTTGGAATTGTGCCTGTAACTTCTTCTCTAAATCAGCCCTCTCCAACTTAAAGATCCAATCCAAAAATGGGCATTTGAGATGAATGCGTACTTCTCAGATGAAGAAATATAAATAGCAAGTAAACACATGAAAAAACGTTCAACATCACTGGTCATTAAGAGATGAAAATTAAAATGACATTGAAATTCCATTTCACCCCAGAAAGAATGGCTATCATCAAGCAATAAACAAATAACAAATGCTGGAAGTGTTGTAGGGAAAAAAAGAAACCATTCTCCACTATTCATGGGAGTGTAGACATGTGCAACCACTGTGGAAATCAGTGTAGAGACTCCTCAAACAACTAAGATTAGAGGTGCCATTTGATCCAGTATTTCCCTTCTGGTTATCTTTCCAGAAGAATTAAAATCATCTTACTACAGCGATATATGTGCACCTATGTTTAAAGCAGCACAATTTGTAATAGTTAAATCTTGGGAGGGGCCTGGAAGGATGGCTCAGTGGTCTAAAGCACCTGCTTAGGAAAGCTTGGGTGGCTGCAGGGACCGCAGTTCAATCCCCAGCACCACATGGGCGCCAGCCCTGCCCTCAGGGCAGGCTGAGCCGGCCATAAAAAAAATGAGTATATTACCCAGCCTTAGAAAAGGATAAACTTGAGACTTTGGGTTGAGCTAGAGACCATATTCATAAGTGAAATAAACTAGACCCACATATATAATCATGATATTGTCTCACTACTACAAGAAGTTGAACAAGGAAATAAGATCCAAAATGTACAGTAGATATTGTCAGTTAGAAAGTAACTATTCAAGAGTTGGGGGCCAGTAAGATGGTTCAGTGGTCTAAAAGCACCTGCTTAGGAAAGCTTAGGCAACAGCAGGGACCATGGTTTGATCCCTAGCACCACATGCTGCACCAGCGCCAGCTCTACCCCTAGGGCAGGCTGAGCTGGCCATAAATTAATTAATTAATTAATTAATTAATTAATTAATTAAAAAATAAACGAGTTGGGAATATAGCCCAGCAGTCTAAGTACCTGCTTGGCAAGCACAAGGACTCTAGTTCAATCCCCAGTACCATATGCAGTATCAGTCCTGGAATTTTGGGCATGCTGTGCCATCCACTGAAACCAGGTGTGGTGGCACATGCCTGTAATCCCAGTGCTGGGAAGGCTGAGACAAGAGGATCATTATGAGTCTTACTTGTGTAGTAGCAAGGCTCTACCAAATTAATTAATTAATAAAAATAATAATGATAATAATAGAATAAAAAGTTTCTAAAAAAAAGATATTATTCAAAATAAAAGACAAATTGTGATGGGAGAAAGGATAGAGGAAGGGAAAATGGGAAAATATATATATATGTATTTCCCAATACACAAGATAGTTAAGATAGTTACACAACTAGTTTCTCTTAGTTCATTGAAAAGGATGGTTCATGTTAATATTCTTTGGACAATATTGCCTATATCTTATTTGCTGAGTAACTACTATGAATATAGCAATACGAAATGTATTCATTATTATTATTCTTCTGTTGGAGGCTGGGAAGATAGCTCTGTGGGACAAGTGCCTGCCTGGCAAGTGCAAGGTGGTGGTTCAAACCCCAGTCCCACCAAAAAAAAAAAAAAAGAAAAGAAAAAAGAAAATTATTATTCTCCTATTTTTTCAAAGTCTGTTTTAATTTTTTTCTTTAAAATAACAAAAAATCTTATTAGTATATATGTAGATGTATTTCTAGACTACTTTGTTCCATTGATCTACACATCAGTCTGTTTGACAATACCAATACTATCTTGATTATTACAGTTTTATAATAAAAGCTTTTAAGTCAGATAGGGAAAGTTATCTCAACTTGTTATCTATCTATCTATCTATCTATCTATCTATCTATCTATCTATTGATTGATGATTGACTGATTGTGGTGCTGGGGATCAGACTTGGAACCTTGCACTTATCAGCCAGTCAGGCACTTGGGCCGCTGAGCTATCTCCCTGGCCCAAAACTCATTCTTTTTAATGCTAATTTTATTGTCATATGTTCTTTGCATTGCTATATACATTGCAATGTTGATTTCTCAGTTTTTGCAAAAGACACTTGGGATTTTGGTTGGTAATATGTTGGATAAGGAGATTGGGCAAGAGTAGCCTTTATAACAATACTGCATCTTCCACTTCATGAACACAGTACGACTTGCCTTTTAATTATGTCTTTTCTCTCACAAATAATTTATAGTTTTCAGTGGATAAACCTTGGATAACTTTTATTAGATTTGTTTTTAGCTATTTTATTTTTTTGGTGCTATTAAAATAGAATTATTCTTTAAATTTTATTTTCCTATGTTCCATAATAATTTATATGAGAATATAATTTTCTTATAATCACCTTATATACAGCAACCTTACTAAATTCACTCATTTTATTAGTCTTCTTGGAGATTCCTTGAGGCGCCTTTTTCTTTTACGTATTCCAAGTCAAACTAAGGACCTCATACATGTTACACACGTGCTCTACGGCTGGCCTACATCCCTAGCTCAGGATTTTAAATAAAAATGGTCATATTAAATGCAACTGGAGACAGCTTTATTTCTTGTCTCCCAGTCATTGTGCCTTTTTCCTTTTCTTGATTGATTTCAATGGCTAGGACAGCAATGGTGAGTATCTTGGAGCTTTCAATGATACAAACCGTGCACTGCTCACCATCACAGAGCTAGGGGCTCCTGTACAGTGTCGAGCACCCGCAAAGCAGGCATGGTTGCCTTCTTGATTTCAGAGAGGAAGCTTTTAATCTTTCACCAGAAGTATATTTGCATTGGCTTTTTATATATGTAACTTACAAATTTGAGTGTGTTTTTCTAGTTGCTAAGAGTTTTT
>PVJA010047959.1:0-14423 GCA_004027025.1 Myocastor coypus | reverse complement strand
AAAAAAAAAAAAAAAAAAAAAAAAAAAAAAAAAAAAAAAAAAAAAAAAAAAAAAAGATTGTATGGGCTGAAGGTCAGGACACAGTGTGGCCTTACCTAATATTGGCCTAGATCTCAGCCAGCAAAGCAGCTAATCTGTGAGAAGGAAAGCATGGTTTCTCCAAAACTAAAAGTTAGTGTCTTTAGGGGAATCAGTTATCTTAACTTAGCTTGAATGGTGTAAGGATCTGAGCTTAAAAGGTGAAACTTTTTGTAATTTCTCACCGTTATCCATGTTCTCTGTCCAACTGTCCATCTCTTTAAGACCCTTCTAAGAAAATAGATTTAACCTGATAAATTTGTATAACTGGAAGTGTGGATGGCTGACAATTAATACATTCAATAAATGATTCTTATTATACACAAGGCACCACGATATAAACGGATAATAATGATTGAATGGTCCAAACGCATAACTCATAGGAAACAAATTGGATTGGAGTGCTCCATCTAAAGGGTGACTATAGTGCAAAATTTCATGTACAACTGAAAAGGGGGCGGGTTGATCTGGAGTAAGTTTTAGGGCATTGAGTTGAACAGCATTTCCATTCCTTCTACATTACCACTTCCCAATTTTAAAGTAGCGACATTTCTTGAAGGGACCAGATCTTCAATTTTCTACAAGGGACTCCAGAAATCATCAGAAATAATCCCCAGCCTAGATCAAAAGTTTCTTTTACCATATCAATGGGTGCCTCCACTGATAGGAAACCTATGACTTCTTCACCTATGTGACAAGTGCTGACTTTCAGCAAATACTTCTATGTTCAGCTGAAATTATGTCCACAGCTTTTATTCCTTGGACCTAGTTCTACTATTTAAAGCAACATCAAGTAAAGAGTTCTTTGCTTGCTGTTATGGTTTATGTCTAGTTGTCCCCCCAAAGCCTCATGAGTCAGGGGGCGGGCACTCCTAGAGTTTGAAACTTGATCCATGATCCCTGGGATTATGGGTTTTAGTACTGATGGGATTATGGGTCTCAGTACTTCTGGGATTATGGGTGTAGCCTAAGGCGGAGGCTGAGGTGGAGAGCCTGAATGTAATATAAAGAGAGACAGAGAGACAGACTAGAGTTGTTGCTGCTGTTCTGCTGCCATGAACTGGATGCTCTCTGCCCTGCTGCACTCAGCCTTGGGCCAGCCGAATATGGACTGCAACGTCTATGAACTGTGAGCTAAATAAACCTTTCCTTCCTTCATTTTGAGTGTCGGGTATTTGTCCCAGCAATGACAGAAGAGTAACTAAGACACTTGCCTATGACGATCTTTAGTTATTTATCTCAGCAATCATGTTTTATTCTGCTTAAGTATTCCCTTCTCTAAAATTAGTATTTTTATACTTTTTTTTTTGTCTTTTTGAGACAAGGTCTCACTATGCAGTTCAGGCTGGCCTTGAACTCACTTTTATAGCCCAGGCTGGTCTCGAACTCACACTGATCCTCTTGCCTCAGCCTCCCAAGTGCTGGGATTACAGGTGTGCGCCACCACACCCGGCTAGTATTTTTACACTGTTAAATCTTGTACATATTAGCTAGCTTTTAGATTTTAGAGTACCCTAATGGCCATTTCCAGCTATGCTATACTTTGTTTCTTTTAGAACTGAGTTGTTCAGAGTGAATATAGTGGGGGGCTCTGGGGTTATCTCAGTGTCTTAAGCACTTGCATGGTCAATCCCAGCCTGGCACTGGGGATGATGGTTCAGTCCCAAGAACCACCCAGAAGGCATCATGAAAGAGCCAAAGAAGAAAATAAAAAATCCTTGAGAGTGAACATAGTACTCTAGATGTGACCAGGCCAGCACAGATATGCTGCCAGTGGCTTTTCTTCATATACTAGGAAACATTTTCTTGGAGTTTATGATGTAACACCTTTGTTTAGGAGATATTTTAAATAATCCTGTATAGTGAAATTTTTACAAAGTTTTATATTTATGAATATCAATCTGACAGTTTCATCAATTTATAAACAAGATAATAGTGATTCTATGATATCATTAAAGCAGTTTTATTAATTTATTAATAAGGTAATATGTGCCAAGTATTGTGTTTATTAAATGCCCCCAATGTATCATGTAAAGTAGTTCTTACTTTTAGAACGTTGCTATTTGAGTCTTAATTTACAGGTGAAAACCTGAAGCATACAAAGGTTAGATTCTTTGAAATCACACAGCTAGTAAGTAACAAAAAAGGATTATAACTCACAGACTCCAGAGTCTACATTTTGGCCTACTTCACTGAAGATAGGTTTTTTTCGTGGGTTCCATAAAGCCTATATTAGTGTTAACAATGGTACATACACAGTGCTTTAATTTAGTAAGTAATGATTACAAACTTATTTGTCAGGCCTGAAGTACTTTGTAGAAAAGAATATACAGACTTCAATATCTATATCATCTCTATATCTATCTATCTATCTATCTATCTATCTATCTATCTATCTATATTTCATTATATCACAGCTATCTCCTTCAAGAAACTCCAAGTCCTGAGTAGGGAGATGAAAAAATTAGCTAAATATAGCATAGCATAATAGGGATTCTAATCCACTGGAAGTACACAGAGGAGAAAGTATTCAGTTCCACTTGGTGAGGCAAGTGAAAACATCACAGAGGAAGTGATATCTGAGCTGTCCTTGAAAAGTAGTTAGAGATTTACTTGAAATTATGATTATCTATTTAGATCAGACAATATGTATGCCTTAAATTATTGCATCAAGAAGAGAGATTGGCTGAGAGGATTGTTTTTGCCTTGCTTTCCACCCTTGGAATTATCTGTTGGGATAACTTTTGCAGAAGAGTTTGTCAAATGTTGAAACATACTTGATCAGGTATATAAATGAATCAATGAATTTAATCATATTGATCGAAGGTGTTGAATCTGAGAAACAGTACAATGAATGAATTGAAATGAGTCAGTGAATCTAGGTGTTTGAGACATCAACAAGCAAACCAACAGATGAATAATACGACACAAGGAAGAGAAAGTGGCATGAAGTATATTTGAAGAAATAAGGACTAAAAACTTGCAGAGTTTCATGAAATAATATTAATCTACACATCCAAGACGCTGAAAGATATTGTCACTTTCAGGGTAAGCACTAAATAAATAACTAAAAAAATTATTTAAAAAAATGTGACATGAATCTAGATGATACACTATGAAAAGTTAATTAAACAAAAGATGAAAATAATGAAATTAGTAGAGACCAAAAAAAGAGAAAGCAGATAGGAAAAATATGAAAATAACAAGAGCAAGAACAGCAATTACCACTTGAAGTATCTGAGAAATAATGAGACAGAAATCCTATTTGAGTATGCTGCTGTTATGGTTGAAGCCCAAAATAATCTTCAAAAAGGTTCATTATATTGAAAAATTGGTTGACTATGTGATTTGGGAAAGTGATTTGATAATGAGGCCTCCAAATTCATGAGCATATTAATCCACTTATGATACCATAATTTGATCACATTACTGGAAGGTGATTAAAATAGGAGGTAGGCCTTAGCTCAAGGGAGTGGATCATGGAGCCATTTTCTTGGGACCTATGTATGGTCCCAGGCCCTTTCACTCTATTTTCCATTCTTCCTAGATCCCATGAGGTATGGCATTTTTTCTCTGTCATGCGCTTCCTCCAAAATAAATGTTTCATTAGGTTGATGTACTTAGGTCTTTTTCACAGTGAGAAGTTGGCATTTCAGGATTTTGTGGAGATTTCTGGAGGTGGAGATCTGAGCACATGGAGATCAGCATTGAGAGCTGGAGGTAGAGAGCACTGAAAGGCATCATTAGGTTGACTAAACATTCTCAACGTTGACTGTGCATTAGAATTATCTGAGCAGCTTTAAAAACCTACCCATATCTGAGTCACTCATGCTTCTCAGATGAATCTATCATACATCACGATTGGCTATCACCATAATAAATGATAACTTTAGCTGTTGAGAGTGTATGTAATCATTAGACCAGGTACGAGCATATTATGGGAGCTAGAGAGAACAGTTTTACTTAAAAGAATGGTCTAGATCTTCACTGTCTAATAGAATAGCCACTAGCCACACATTGCTATTTACATTTTTATGGATTAAAATAAAATTTAAAAATTTTAGACCCTCAATTATATCAGCCACGATCTGAACATTTAATAACCTTATGTGCCGCATGGCTTCTATACTGGTAGTATAGATATGAACTATTTTTCATCGTAGCAGAATGTTCTATTGGTTAGGGTTAGATGACTCTCTCACCTTTATGTCATAATACTGGACACACTTCCAATTTAAAAAATTAATACACAATACTTATGTTAAAATTTGGATATCTTCACCTACATATGATACTTTGTAGCTATGGACAAGTAGGGTGTTTTCTACATAATTATTTATTTAGTACTGGGGATTGAATTCAGGCCTTTTACACTAAGATATATGTCCAGTCCTTTAAAAAATTTTCAAGGCAGGTCTCATTAATTGATCGTGAATATTGGGATTGAACTCACAATCTTCTTGCCTCAGCTTCCTAGACTCCTATAATTAAAGGTGTATACTGCCACAACTGGCATGATTTTATTTTTTTCAGATGTTTCTTTTACTATTCTCTGATATGCAGGGAGTTTTAAAGAACTATTGGCACGTACATTAAGTCAACATTTTCCATTTCCATTGCGTAAAAACAGGAGTAACAAATATGTATTTGCCTCTCAGCTGCTTAACTGCTTCAGACAATTTGAGTCTATTTCACAATAATTATTATCAGGTTCTCTACATACTGTTCCTTGAAGAAACCAAGAGAAATGTGGAATAGAATGGAACTGATTATAGGAAGTAATAGGTAGTGTAACTGGTTAAAAATCTTGCATCTGATTGTTTGTCTTGGAGTGTCTTTCACCCCAGAGCTCGCACAGGTTGTAAGAAATTTGTGAATGTCTCTTTTTCTGTTGTCTCTTTACTATGAAATCTAAAGTGACAGAGTTTCTGCAGAAGCTTGTTGATTAAACCTCCTTGATTAGGGTAAAAGTACTTACCGAGGAAGATTTTTGCCATAATAATTAGAGAATGTGGGTAAAAATTACATGGGAATTCTTTGTTGTGATTTTTTATAACTTTTGTCCAAGAAATTATTTCAAAGTCAAAATCTACAAAATACTATGTAAAACATAGTATAATGAGTACAATCTTCTAAAAGTCTACTAATATGTCTTAAAGTAAAACATTTTGATCTTTTTGTCCTATAAATCCTAAAGGAGCTAATCCTTAATATACACTCTTCCATCTAATTTTGTTTAAGATTTTACAGGAATTTCCCACATGTAATTATCTGTAATGACACTCAGCATTTCCTGTCCTTCTCAGTACAAATTTCCTTCATGAAAAAAAATGGCTATGCATTGAGATTAGGTCAAAATGTTTCATATTTCCCAGGTTAATATGTCATATTAAATGGCTATATAATATTTTATTAGATCTGGTCAGGAAAACTATAATGTACTTAATTAATCTTTAGTTTTTATGTAAGTGTATTTAAATGTATTCATTATATTTTGCCTAACATAAACTATGAGAAGTAAGTTTATTTTATCAAAAACAGGGAACAGGCTGGGCATGGTGGCACACGCCTATAATCCCAGCACTTGGGAGGCTGTGGCAGGAGGATTGACACAAGTTCAAGACCAGTCTGAGCTACAAATGTGAGCTCGAGGCCAGCTTGAACTGCAAGATGAAACCCTGTTTCAAAAAGAGAAAAAAAGGGAGCATTTTTGAAGCTCTCAGTATAGAATATTGAACTTCTTTCTAAAATTATTTTATTAATTTACCAGCAGTAGCTATGGTTTTATGGTACCAGGGATTGGATGCAGGACCTTGCACTTGCCAGGTAAGCACTTATTCCACTAAGCTATCTCCTGGGCTCCCTACCGGCAGTAAGTTTTACCTGCAAAGAAAATATCAGAAATATATCAGGAAAAATATCAGGAAACACAAGTAGACTTCAGTTATCTCATGTACAAAAGGTTTGATGATTTAAAGTTCTAAGATTCTTTGATCCTGTAACAGATAGATTGTATGTTACGAATGTAATACAATTAAGACTTTCCAGTACATTTTATTTTTTGTCCTGTGTGGAAGAAAGATTGAGGAGTGGTTCAATTAATGGCTTGGAATTTGCCATTATAATAGTCATTAAGGATACATGTACTATATGAGAATTTGCTTATCCTGTTTTGGAGCAGGATTTTGTTAAATACATTTCAAATTTTTACCGGTTTAGATTTCCATTTTTCCATTGGGGGGTACTGTTTAACTTATACTTTACATTTTCAAGACAAAACATTGAAATGTGTAAGTGGATGACTGTGTAATTTTCTGAACGTCTAAATGTAAATTATCATAAAGTGATATGACAAAGACTTGTCAGGGATTTTCAAGTCCTTGACAAGGAATTACTATGAAATAATTATTTTTAGAATTGAACAAGAGTTCATGAAGAATAAATTATCATTGATGGAGGAAAATCCTAACAAGATAAAGTAGAAAAAGACGATGTCAAAATACAGGGTTATGAAGCTTGTGGCCAACGTGTTAACAAAGAAGTTTTGTGTTTATCTTACTTTAATAGATCACATGGGTCCTTTTTCTGGATAAGTATCTTCAAGTAAGGAAGTAACAACAAATGAAATAAAGGCCCTGACATGAATACTATCCTCAGGGTCGGATCCAGTTGAGATTCAGAAAAAAAGATTAATGTGTGATAATATATTCAAAGATGTTACTATTGTGACTATCTTTTTTATGTTTATAAAACAGCAAAGAGATAAGCATGTTGAGCATAAATAACACTAAATTAAATTTTAAGTATCAAGATTAGCTGAAGTTATTGGGAAGTCAGATTTCAGCAAAGTATGGAGAAGAGAATCCTGAGCTGAATGTTAAAGGCTGAGTAAAATTTGTTTAGGCAGATGGGGGAACTGAGAGAACACTTATGTTATTTGTAGGATAAGGTACAAAGCAAGGGTAGTAATTGGCATTTTTCTGGATTAGGGCAGTGTCTGAAAAGAGAGGGAAACAAGTAGGAATAGATAAACTTTGTTGTAGGCAGCCGAGTTAGATAGAAATATTATAGGCAGTCAGACGGGGCTAGGCCCTCAAAGGACCCAATATGGAAGACAGGAAACCTTGAAACTTGGGAAGGACAAGGCACTGGCACTGTGGGCCAGACCTGAAGACAAAACATCAAACAAATACACCCACATAACTCCCTAGTGTTGCTCATCAGGGACTGATATTCTAAAGAGGTATCAGTCACCTTGAAAAAGTCAGTGATTAACCCAATCCCCTACAGGAAGAGCCCTGCTCTGTATTCATGCCTGCTTGCTGCTGTTTCAAGACTCACTTCCTAGCTGGGCATGGTGGCGCATGCCTGTAATCCCATCACTCGGGAGGCTGAGGAAGGAGGATCACTGTGAGTTCGAGACCAGCCTGGGCTACAAAAGGGAGCTCAAGGCCAGCCTGAACTGCATAGTGAGACCCTGTCTCAAAAAGACAAAAAAAGAAAAAAAAGACTCACTTCCCCATTTGATCCTGATTTAGTCAATTTCACCTGAACGATTGTGTGTGTAATCTAATTGGTTGATCATAGTTTTATCCCACTTCACGCCCATCTAGCGAGTCCCCATGTTTCCCATCTTAGATCCACCTTACCTTATGGATTTGCTCTATAAAAATCCCAACAAAAGGCAGATCCCTTGACAATCTAGTTGGGTCCCCTTTTGTCTCTGTCTCAGGCAGGCCAGAAGCTTTCTTTCCCCCAGTAAATATATCTGCTGTTAACCTCTGTTGTTTCTAAATTTCATCCTCTGATTTTAGAGAGAATGAATTTTTCCCAGGTATCTTTCAGATTGGGAGTTTCTCTCTCCTATATAATTTTGACCATTCATTATAAGATAGTGAGTATTTAGTTGGGAAGCTTGGACTTGATGTTTATCTTTTTTATTGGTGCATATTAGTGATAAAATAATGAGATTCATTTTGATATGTTGGTTCATGCATATATTTTGATTATTTTCACCTCCATTACTTCCTCTACCCTTTACCTGACAGTTTTCCTCATCACTAAAAGTCTATCTTCTAGTTGGACTCAAATTATAGGCATGAGGCCGTCATTTAAATTGTTAAGCAAGAGATTCAGAATGAACACTGTCCATTGTAAGTTGATACATATGGTAGTGTCAGTGGTGAACCAGAATAGAAACAAATGCTAGTTTTTACATATGGTAATGGAACCCCGTCTGGAATATTGAAGTTGGAAGGGAGAAATAGAGAATTTTAAAGTCATTTCAAAGGAGGAAAATCCAGGACTAGGTAATGGATAAACTATAGGGGATGAGACATAAGGAGAACTTCAAGATAATATTGAGTTTAAGCTTCAGTGACTACAGCAGTTGTAGTCCTACTTTCTGTGTGATTGAGAAAGGCCATTCTCTGGGCTGTTTGCTAGGTATCTGACATTGTTAGGGTAAACTGAAACTTTTTTTTTTTTGAGATTTTCTTTCTTCTTCACTTCCATTATTACTTACAAGATGCTTATTTTGCTTTTTTGGTCTTCATTTGGTAGTGACTGCTAACATTATCACCTTGTTTTTTTTTTTTTTTTTGTCCCACGGGGTTCTGCCAATTAATGATGTTAAATGCTTAAATGCACTCAAGAAGTTCTGCTGAGTATTTCCTTATAATACGATCACTTTCAATGTGACTGTTTTGTAACTTTCTAATTTTGCATATTGGGTTCTCCGAAATCAGGTCACCCTTGTTATTATCCAGAGCTTTACTTTCATACAAGGATGTGTTTCCTACAAAGTTGGTTAATCTTCGACCTCTGTTCTTGCTCCATCAAAACAACACTTGAACTAAGAATGTTACAATAGTGCATCAAAATAAGAAAAAAAATGTGAGGATACTTAAATGAAAATAATGGTATATAATGGTTTGTGTGTAAAATGATGCCATTTTAAGAATAATGTCCTGGGTATTTCTAGCAATTAAGAGACTTCGATTCTGGTTCCAGCTTTGATATTAACTAGAAGCACAAATTCAGGTAAGGGATTATCCCTTCTTTATGTCTCTGTTTTTCTGTTCTGCAAGTCAGAGAGACAAGATAAGTAGTTGCTAAGATCAATACCAGGCCTAAAGTCAATAACTTTTATCATAGTAAATTATTTCAAAACACTTAGTTGTAGAACCAAATGAATGACACATTTATCAGCCATTTGTTTACTCTCAAAATATGGGCGCACACAATGATTTAAGCTTAAAGAAATGAAACTTTAGCTGGGTGGAGAGCTACATGCCCCTAATGTCAACACTCCACAGTCTGAGGCAGGAGGATAGGTAAGAGTTCAAGGCCAGCCTCAAGTACATAGTGAGTTCAAGGTAAGTATGTATTATGTAGGGATATCCTCTCCGAAAAGCAGAAATAAAGAAAAAAGAAATGAAATTTGAGACTCAGTTACCACTTTATCCTGTTTTTAGAGTAAACTTATTAAAATAAATTATCCAATAAAATATCCATTCTCTCTTGCACTGGGTCAGTCTGACATTATAAACCTGAACTCCAAAGGTAGACGAGAACAAGATCTAGAGAAAGGGTCATTAATTTTCTGAGATCTATGGCTATGGCTTCTTGAATACTGAATTCCAGAAATCCCAGTCATTCTGCGCAGGGCCATTTTAAGGAATCAGTGCAATGTTTGTGATTGCCCTCACAGGGGAAATCAGTCCAAGATCTTCCTTTTATCATAGTCTTTGAGGAATATGCTGTTAGAAGAGACAATTTTTGATTGTGTACCTTCTAAGATGTTGATTCCTTCTGCATCTCTAATGTCTGTTAATAACCTGGAGTTCTGTAATATAATTCAATATTTTTTGATTTGGATCGCAGTATCGCCTAGAAGGCAAGATGTTCTCCGGGGGAGCCATAAATTATGACTTGCTTTTAAAAGTATATCATCTAGTTCCTCAACATACACTGAGGCCCATGTAAACAGAAGAACACATTAACACATACAAGACATGGCTTAAATCTTTTATCTCCCAACTCTTCTTCATCCTCTCACACTACCTAATCCACCCATACCTTGTTCTCTGGATTAAAAGCTGTTGTAAACTCTGACCTTGGCTACAAACTTTGGTTACAGACAGTCCTCTGCCTTTAAGGTAGCATCAGATGAAAGCAATTATGTCTTGCATCTCTTGATCTTTTCCTTGGCGAGGAAGTTGCTCTTCCAGGTCAGACTAAGGGGAAATGGCTTATACCACGCTATGACTGCAGCACTACAGTGAAAGGACAAATAGTGGCTCTAAACAAAAGCACGCTATGCAGACACTACTGATGTCTAGAAGCAGCTGCTAGAGGCTTGAGAGGAATTTGTGACTAAAATATGAAACATAAAATTCTACCCATAAAATAAAATGCTTTGTGTGAGTTAAAAGAAAAATAACGCCACAGATTGATTTTTCTGGCAGAACACTTGGTGCAACCTAAAGAACAGCAGCGATTTGTGGAATCACAGTTTGACAAATATCAGCTGAGCAGAACCTTTTAAAATGTGTTATTATAGACAGTCCTCCTGAACTGCTTCCATAGAACGCATTTCTGTAGGCTCTTTAAGTGGAGTTTAGTAAGTCTTTCAATTTTCTTTGCAGAGTGAGATTTTTATTTATGCAAAATGTTGTGAATACTTGTATTTTAGGATCTTGTACCTCTTACTAGAACTCTGTCTCTTGGCCATTTTCTCTCCCAGATGAAAAATGCTTTCAGAGTCAAGGGGCTTTTAAGCTATCTTTTAATATAATGTTCCTTGATACTTATTCAGAGCTTTATGATTACAAATTTCTCGTCTCTGTCTTTCAGGAAGTACCAGGTGATAGTGATTCTGTCTTGTACCTCTTGATCTTTTCCCTTGTGGGGAAACGGCTCTTTCACCTATCTGTGTCTACCGTACAGAATTATCATTTAAGTTTTGTAAAAAATGAGTACATTTAATTTCAGAGAAAGTAATTCCCTGTAAGTCTCAAGTACGAATAACAGGAAGAATCAGGATTATAAGGCAGGTTTTCCAATTTCACACTTTATGCTTTTCTCACTTGTTGCACTATTCAGTGTAAAACAGAAAAGTAAAGGAATATGCTGTAAAATATAGTGAGGGAAGCACAAGCCTCTGTGGAAGTTACTACTGCTGCCATTCTAGGACTGCATTTCAAGTTTTATTTCAAGATACAGATGCCATCTTCCTTCTAAGCTCCAGACTTTCTTCCCTTACAGTCTTTTACCAAGTTGGCCCACGTGTACAGTCTTTTCTTTTTTAATTTTTACAAAATGTTTACAGGGTCTACAGGGTCTCACTATGCAGATCGAACTGGTAGTGATTCTCCTGTTTTCAGCTTCCCAAGCGCTGAGATTAGAGGCAAGCACCACCACGCCCACTCTCAATCATCATCTCAGTGCATCCTGGTGTTGGGGGGCTGGTACCAGCAATCGGAGCCCAGTCCCTGAATCTGCCTAAGTAAGCACTTTAATCCACTGAACTATCTGGCCAACCCTTACAATATTTTTTAATGACAGAGATCATCCCTACTTTAGCTTTCTTTCTATCTTGAAAAATTTCAGAAATCTGAAGAAGCTATGATTTCCATTCCAGTGGCTGTGTATATTGGGCCATGTCAACTCTGCCCTCCCATCTTTCTCTTTCTGGAGTTTTTACAAACTACATTAATAGCCTTAGCTCATGGTGGGCACTGAGAGGTTGTTGTCATTGATAAGTCAGCAATGTGTCACCCTGGAAACCACTATAGATGTCTGAGATCTGGCCCTGCCTCCTTGGAAGATACATTTAATAGCTTTTCACAGAATATGGTAATCATAATTAGAGGGGATTTATTTTGCTCTTAGCATCTTTTTCCTCAAAGGTATTGAAAGGATGCTGTACATTCCACAGTTATTAACAGACCACAAATTCTCACTTATTTATAATTTCATTCTTTAATTCTGAGCAAAAAATATTATTTGAGCTCAAGTCAAAAATGGCAATTACATCACCAATCTGGTTTTCCTTAGCAAAACCCTCATTTTTCTTTCATTTGTCATTATGGACTTCCTTTTCTTACATGAACTACTGAATATTCCTAATTTTTTTTTTGTGGTTTGGTATACTTAAATGTTACAAACACATTTTGAATTTATGAGATTTATGGATGGCTTTGCTATCTTACCTAATACTAAAATATTTTCAAGGAGATGGGCAAGGCAGACTGCTTAGCAGCTCATGTAATCTTCCCTGCTTATGGATACTGTGACTAAGGTAGGACAAGGTACCAGCTATCTTATTTTAAAAACCTACTGAATATACTGGAGTTGGTTTTCTGAAACACAATGAAAAAGGCACTTTCAAATTTAAGTAGGTTCACATTTCCCTTTTAAATGCCCTCTTACATTTGCATTTACAACTTTTGGGTGATGCAGAGCCCAGGGCCTACTGACATAGAGCCTTGGTCATGTATAGCAGTTTAATATCCATAACAACATTAGTTAGTAACAGGCTTAAATTATTGCTCATGGAGCAATACTTTGCCATTTTAAAAGTGGTTCTTAGAGGTTAAAAATAATCTTAAAAATCTATAGTAATGAATTTTTAATGGCAAAATTTTGAGTGTAGGTCTTTTTGTGCAGAGGAAAAAAAAACCCTTACCACCTTACCAAGCTCTTTTTTGTAGCCAAACACCCTGGGTGAGCAGAAAGCATGCACACATGTGTCTACGTGAGTGAATTCTACTCCTTGCATACTGGAATAGAGTGATATTACCACAGTGTTTCTAATCATCAGACATGGAGTTAGTAGTACAGAAAGCATTGTTGGTTTGGAGCTAAGCAGCTGATTGCCAAGGTTTCAGGAATTTTGTAAGTTGAGTTTTCAATAATTTATTTTTGTTTTCTTTTGCTTTTTGAGATGTGGTCTGGTTTTGTAGTGCAAGGTGGACTTCAGTTCACTATATTGCCCAGGTTGGCCTTGAACATGTAGTGATTCGTTTGCCTTTGCCTCCTGAGTGCTAGGCTTATAAATGTGAGACACCCTGTCAGGCTTTCTAAGAGTATTAAAAATTATAACTACTTAGGATTAAGTAAATTGTGTTGAAAACAAAGTAGTACGCAAACATCAATTTCCTGCTTATTTTATTGCCTTTTACTATAATATGCTCTTGTGAAATTATTTTGGTCTGCAGTAGAAATTATTGCATTTTTTGGTTAAGATAGGTGATGGTGGATAGTACCCTTACCACAAAAATTAGCAAATGCTCTAACTCAGGTAGATTTAGTGTTTTCTTGATTGTCTAGACTTGAAGTGATTCAGAAAATGTTAGTAAAACATATTCAATTTAAAGTGGTCACGGAACGGACTTATATTTCTAGACATGTTTCAATAATAAATAGGAACTTAATTTAATCTTGCATTGATAATAACCAAAAATGTGACAAAATACATCACAGAGCTATTTTGAGGACAGAAGGTATAGGCCAATGAAAGACAATGATTTCTGAGAGTGAAAAACGAAAACATGAGGAGAATTCTATGCCTAAGTCAGCTGTATCCAGAGTGTGTTCAGTGTTTAGGAAGAAGAAACTGAGCAGAGCCTCGTGCCTCTCTGTGATGAACAGATAGGCTGAGAGAAAAGCCAAGGCATCTAGAAACTGTAGGACAGACTAATGCAAAGAGAAGTTTGCACAGAGAGAAAACCCTGAATAGCTGCATAGGGTTCACCCATAAATATCAAGGTAAACTGTGAGCAGTACATGCCTATGAGGAAACTATCTCTAGAGAAAAGCGCCCAGCAGTTTAAATGGAATGTTATCTGGTTCTCATAGAGAACAGGAAATTGATCCTATTGTCACTAGCCAGATATGAAAATTTCATAAATCTTGATACACCGGCAAAAGTTTGCACTAGAATAAAAGAGTCTCTGGCTTTATCTAGCAGATATTACAAACAAGTCTTAGAAAAGCTCTTGTCTCTATCTATCTCACTTGTGGTCCAAACAAAGTAGAAAGAGAAACAGATTATTGAGAAATGTGCAAGAACGTAGCATGGTGGAATAATTTTTGACGAAATGGTATAAGGAACCCCTTAAAGTCTATTCTTTGACAAAAGAAATGGAAAAATAGTCTTAAACTGTCATATTTAGAACTATGCAAACTAATGAAAGTTTTTCAACAATTTGAGGAACACTCACTCAAAAAAAATAGCTGAATTTTTATCGTGACATTTCTCTTGTCCTAGTGCTATGATATCTTGAAAAGCAGAAACTTTAGAAATATGGTATTTCAAAAGCTCACTATACTTGTAGTGC
>PVJA010047958.1:0-14432 GCA_004027025.1 Myocastor coypus | reverse complement strand
TAAGCAACATCAATAGGGAGGTGGGTCATGCCCACACACTGTACTCTGTAGAACGATTGTGAGGACAATATGCAATATGTCAACTTTCAAAGAAAAGAAAGGGGAAAAGAGAAAAACAAGGTAATGTTGACTTAGAAGGGTTAATATTTAATTGTTTGATCAATCTTATATACCTATATGTATTAATCTAAACTGATCTGATGATGAAAATATGTAATATAACCATTGTTAAATTTAAACAATAAAAAATATTAAATTAAAAAAAACAATTGCAGAACATTTGACTGTGTATGCACCTGCTTCCTCTTAGTCCAAAGAGAAGAATTTTCTTTTCCTTTCTTTTTTTTTCTTTTTTTTTTTTTTTCTTAGCAACATCAATAGGGAGGTGGGTCATGCCCACACACTGTGCTCTATAGAACTATTGTGAGGACAATATGCAATGTATCCGCTGTTAAAAAAAAGAAAGGGGAAAAGAAAATAAAAGTAATATTTATTGAACGTGTTAATGTTTAATTGTTTGATCAATCTTATGTACCTATATCTATTAATCTAAACTGATCTGATGATGAAAATATGTAATATAACCATTGCTAAATTTAAACAATAAAAATATTAAATCATGAAAAAAAAGAATTAATACTAACCCAAGGCAAGTCAGTCTGTGAGCTGGCGACTTATGCATGAAGGATGATCTGGGCAATTACGTGGTCTCTTGTTGGCATTTTAAGTGAGATGTTCTGTGAGAATAAAGGAATTAGTTCAGGGAAAGAGAGTGAAAGAGAGTGAGGGAGAGATAGGCTGGGCCAGGTTAGGAAAGAGGTAAAACTTGACACAAATCATGCTTAGAAGTGAACAGACACTTACAGAGTGAAAATAATTACTTATAATAGGGAAAATAATCATCACTTAAAGGACAAAGAGGCCAGGTTGCAGGACAAGAGAACAGAGAAAGCATGTGGAGAAGAGTTGGTGTCTTGTAAGTTGTGGAGAACTACAGAAAAGACAGAACACTGCTGAGACGTCCAGAGAAGTCCGAGCATGAGCTTTGCCCTCAGTTCATTCTCTGCCAGGCGTGAGCCATACTCCCTCCCTGGCTCCAGCCTCTATAAACCAGATCTGTAATATTTCTTTTATCTTACTTTACATTCCCAATATTCTGAGCAGTAAGAGTTAGCGTTTGCACCTGAAATCCAAAAACGTTTCAGGCGTTTGCACCTGAAATCCAAAAAAATATTTCCTTAAAACAGCGGCTCTCCAGTCTTACAAAGAATAGCAGATATAGTCATTAGTCACTGTTCACTTTCCCAGTGTACAAACCCATGCTCTAGTCATTAACTTAAAAAATAAAACAAACCAAGACAATAACAGGGTTCTTTTTAGGACATCTTCCTGTCGCCTTTTAGATCAGTGTTTTTTACTGCTCTGCAGGTATTTCATTCTTTTGCTGGCTTCTCATGAAAACCTGTTTAAGAACAAAGAAAGCTCTCAGCACCCACTCCTGTCTCCTGTGTAGCTCTCCACTCCTGTTATTGGTCAAAGTGTGTTCCACACTTTTGCCTCAATATTACTGTGAATGAGTCCAATTGTAGCGATGCATTCATTGCCTGGGGCTTCACAGTACCCAGTCTCCCCTGAAGCTCGTCATTACCTGGAATCTGTCAACCAGCAACTGTGTACAGAGCAGGGACAGGGAGTCTCAGATGGGTAAATGACAGTGTTCTATTTCAGTATTTATTCTACTTTCTGCTTTGATTGAATGTACTAATCTGATATATCCTCTGAGTTATAAAACTATACAGGCAGGGAAGATAGAATAGTGAGTAACATCTCAAAAGATTACCAATTTTTCTTTGATCTAGAATTTCATGCTAGGGTCCAGCAGGATGGCTCAGTGGTCTAAAGCGCCTACTTAGGAAAGCTTGGGCGGCTGCAGGGCCTGCGGTTCGATCCCCGGCACCACATGCTGCGCCAGCCCTGCCCTCAGCGCAGGCTGAGCGGGCCATAAAAATAAATAAACAAACAAACAAAAGTTCTGAAACAAGAAAAGAAAATGTCATGCTAACTAAAGAGCTTTCTTTTTTTCTGAATTGGTCTACCTATCTCTCTTGATATCTGATGGGAAGAGTCATGGATAGACAACCGACATAACTACACATTGGAGAGTATTTCATATGTTATAAATTAATAACATCATGTTCTGATCTCATAGAATGGCCTCAAGAGTACAGTCAGGGTAAGTAATTTGCTTCTCATTCATCAGCATTTTCTTGCACTGGGTGCTGGGATAGGAGATAGATGTAACTGTGGGGTGAGCAGACTTTACTGCCTGCTCTGCGGGCTTGTGTTGGGATCTCAGGGCCAGCCGTAGCTTAGGAGCATGGCTTGGGTGCTGGGATAAGTATTTCTTGGTTTCACAGTTGTGCCTCACGTTCTTGTTTTCACTCACTCTTCCCCAGTCACACTGGTGCATGAACTGCTAAAGTAATACTGCAGCTTTTTTTTTTTTTTTTTTTTTTTTTGGCAAGACTGCTCAAGATCTTCATGGCACCTGATGGGGTGCTGTATGATTAGCTGAAGAAAAACATATATTTGTTCATTTTGTACTTTTTTTGTTTGCTTTCAAAATTAACTCCTTTTATCTTTTCATTCTTTTAAAATGATCATTGAGCTGTTACTTCTGTTCTCCAAGCACTCTGATTTGCATTTCAATTCTTCCAACCCTTCTGCTTTAATTCAAGAATGGCTACTTTCTACCCACAAGTCTCTCAAGTAGAATCATTTCCTCTATGCATGGACTTCTGCAGATTTGTGGCATTCTTCTGAGTAAAGCACTGAATAGCATCTCAAGCTCCTGTTATTCTGTTGTTCAGAAATACCAATGTACCTTGTTTCTCTCTCTTCCCTTCTTCAGGTCTTTTGCCTGGAAGTACAGCACTCAGGCTTCTCTCATGTCTGCTCTTTCATCCTGGCTAGGGTAAGGATCCAGGATATCGTTCTGATGGCTCGTGTTTTTAAGGCAGGCCATTTATAGTTTTGCTGCATGGACATAATTTTAACTTTTCGAAAGCAGTAGTGCTCACTTCAAGTACGTTACTGACAAAAGCCTGTCTTTTCCAAACTGAACTATGGTTTGGGTCAGGCAGTTTTTAATTGATTTGGATTTTCAATGTGTTAAAGTAAAATTCTGGTTACATTTAGTAACAGGTACTGGGCAAAAAGACCTGCTTTCTTTATACAATGATGGCGGTTCCTTTTCGTCTGACTTTGACCCTGGACGACGCTGTTGGGAGCAGAGGCAACAGCCTGTAGAGCACCCATTCTCCCGAGCACACCTGGCTCTGCATATAGCACCTGTGTAAGTCACCATATAATTGCATCCAACATCAACCATATGTCCGAGAACAGTGGAGTGGTTGCTACAGTAATAAAGCAGCAGCTACAGATCTCAGTATAAATCTTGAAGAAAACCCCTATCCATGCAGAGAAAAGCTATCTCTCAACTTTAACAGTTGACTGAGGAATAAAAAGGAAAACTGTAGGCCAAGAATACTGACATGCCTGTGCGAGAGGAAAGTGTGTTTGCTGGGGCTGTGGATTATTAATTGAAGTAGGCTGAAAAAGGCTGAAAAATGCAGGAGATAGGGAAAAAGGTAGCTAGAATTTTTAAAGCTCCAATCTTGTGGCCCTGTGGTATCAGAGTGGTGCTCAGAAGAGTTCACACATTCCGTGATGCAGGGGAATGCTATTTAATCACACAGAGAAGGAAACTCCTCAATTTGCAATAACACACATGATCCTGGAGAACATTATGCTAAATTATGTCAACTGGATACAGAAAGCCAAATACCAGAAGACTGTACTCACACATGGAATTTTTTGTTAAAGAGAGTACAAATTAGAATTAAAACAAAAATGAAAGATGACACAGAACACATGGAATTTTTTATTAAAGAGAGTACAAATTAGAGTTAAAACAAAAATGAAAGATGACACGGAATTTCACTCAATAAATATAAATTTCACAGCATTTGTTGTTATATATACTGTTGTCTTCCAACATATTATTCATATTACCAGTTATATGGCATATAAAATTGAAGAAGAAAGAACAGAAAGAAATGTGTAAGAAATTAAGAAGAGAAAAAGTACAATTGAAAAAAGGAGACAAAATAAATTAAAGCATTAACTGCTTGTTTCTATAGAGCAGCAGAGATGCACAGCAAGTTGTTCAAATCATCCTGCTTACATACACAGATAACTAAGTCTCTTTTCCCCACCCCCTCTCCTGTCCTTCTCAACTCAGTAACTCTTTCCCTTTCAATGAGTTCATTATTTTTTCCCAGTGTCTATTGTACCCTTCAGATTCCATCTTTCTCTTTCAGGTTCTCACACTAAGGAGACAATATGCTGTTTGTACCTGTGGGTCTGAGTTGTTTCACTTAAGAGTATGTTCTCTAGTTGCATCCATTATTAACATAAGACTCAAATTTATCCTGTTTTATAGCTAAATAGTACTTCATTGTGTAAAACTACCACATCTTCTTTATATGGGCATCTGGGTTGTTTCTAGGCTTTAGCTATGACAAATAGCACTGCTATAAACATGGGTGCACATAAATCACTGTGGTATGAGGTTTTTAGTTCTTCTGGAAAAACACCCAGTAGGGCAACAGCTGAGTTGAGTGGGACTGCCAATATTAGCTTTTTGAAGAATTTCTACACTGATTTCCATAGTGGCTGTACCAGCCTTCACTCCCACCAATAGTGGAGAGGGTTCCTTTATCTCTACAGCCTCTCTATCACTTGTTTTTGGCGGACTTCTTGATGTTAGCCATTCTGCCTGGGGTGAGACGGAATCTCAGTGTTGTTTTAATTTGCATCTCTTGAACAAACGATGATGTTAAACTTTTTTTTATATACATATTTACTTGCCATTTGTATTTCTTCCCCTGAGCAGTGTATATTCATGTGAGATGCCCATTTTTGGATTGGGTTTTGAATTTGGGCATCCTGATTTAAAAAAAAAAAATTCTTTGTATGTTCTAGGTAGAAGGGGCCTTTGTTGGAGGAACAGTTAGCTATAATGCTTTCCAGTTTGTTGATTTTTCTTTTCATTTTGCTGGAGATTTGCTTTTAATTGCAGAAACTTTTTAAAAACCTGAGATTCCAGTTGTTGATTCTTTGAACTATTTCACGGACAGTTTGTTTTTTGCTCATTAACTCTCTACATACTCTTATTATTTAAACTTCTACCTACATTTTCCACTAGAAGATTTAGTGTTTCTCTTTCAATATTTATATTTTTGAGCCATGTTGACTATAGCTTCGTGCATGGTGATAGGCATGGGTCTAGTGTTAGATTTTGGTATGTGGAAAGCCATTTTTTTTCCCATCTCCATTTGTTAAAGAGGATGTCTTTCTTCCAGTGAACATGTTTCACTCCTTTATCAAAGATAATGTGGCTGAGTGTGTTTTCAGTTGTGTCTGCATCTTATAATCCATTTCATTGATCCTCACGTCTTTCTCTATGCCAGTGCCATGCTGATTTTATCACATCATTTTATAGCATCATTTAAGATTTGATTGTGGTACCCCCTACCTTTTCTTTATTTCCCAGGATTGCTTTTGATATGCTGGCTCTCTTCTGGTTCCAAATACTAATGCCATTTTAATCAGGATTGCACTGAATCTGTATAACAATTTTGGGACTATGGCAGATTTCACAATGTTGGTTCTTGCTATCCAGGAGCATGGGATATTTTTCCATTTTCTCAAATCCTATTCATCATCTTTTCTCAGTGTATAATAATTATCCTTGTAAATCTTTTTAAGTGAAACTGATTCCTAAGTTGTTTTTTTTTTTTTTTTTTTGATATTGTTGTGACAGACAAAGTTTCCCTAATTTCTCTCAGTATGTTCATTGTTTATGTAAAAAAATACTACTGATTTTTGGCTGTTGACTTTGTATTCTGCTATGCTGGTAAATTTGGGTGATTAAATGTACAAGTCTCTTGGAGTTTTTGGAGTGCCCTATGTAGAGTATCATGTCATCTACAAAGAATGATCATTTCACTTCTTTTCCAATGCTTATTCATTGCTCTGGCTAAGGTTTCCAGTACTACATTGAATAAGAGTGGAGACAGTGGGCATCCTTGTATGGTTCCTAATTTTATTTTATTTTTTAATTTATTTTTTGTCTTTTTGAGACAGGGTCTCACTATGCAGTTTAGGCTGGTCTTGAGCTCACTTTGTAGCCCAGGCTGGTTTCAAACTTGCACTGATCCTCCTGCCTCAGTCTCCCAAGTGCTGGGATTACAGGCGTGCACCACCAGGCCTGGCCCTGGTTCCTGATTTTAAAGTGAAGGCTTTTCATTTTTGTCTATTTAGTATGATGTTGGCTGTTGATTTTTCATAGATGGATTTTATCAGGTTGAGATATAGACCATCTATTCCAATTCTTATCGTTTTTATCATGATAAAAACTTTTATCACGAGTTTTTATCGTGAATGAATGTTGGACTTTTAAAAAGCTTTTTCTGCGTCTATTGACATGATCATGTGGTTTTTTGCTCTTGGTTCTAGTGATCTGGTGTACAGCCTTTATGGATTTGCATATGTTGAACCATCCCTGCATTCCTGGAATGAATCCCACTTGATCATGGTGTACAAGCTTCTTGATGGTTTACTGCATTCTATTTGATAGTATTTTATTGAGAATTTTTTCATTTATATTCATGAGAGAGGTTGGCCTGTGGTTCTCTTTTGGTTGGATCTTTCTCTGGCTTTGGAATCAGAGTAGTACTTGCCTCTAGGAGTAAGCTTAGGAGAATTTCTTCGTTTTCAATAGCATTGAAGAGTTTGAGAAAAGTTGACATCAAATCTCTAAATTTCTTGTTGAATTCTGCTGTGAATCTTTGGGACCTGGGCTTTTCTTTGTTGGCAGTTTTTTTTAATTACATTTTCAATTTCATTTCTTGTTATTGGTTTATTCACAGTTTGTATATCTTCTTGACTCAGCTTTGGCATTTCATATGTATCTAGGAAACTGTCCACCTCTATGTTGGGTACTAGGGAAAGTCAGAGCTTACCAGAGTCCTGCAGGCTGCTGAGAGTCTGCCACATTTCTTACATGGTGCCAGGAAAGCTTTCTTATGTGGAAATGAAAAAGAAATGATCTCATGAAACTAGGGAATCAGAGCTGTGTTGCTGAGGGTAAGAAGCTGAGGTGATGCTGATCAAAGAGTAAAACATTTCAGTTACAGAAAAGGAAGAGGTTCAAGACATTCTCTGTACAACACGATGGGTCTCATTAACAACAACAGATTATATCTTGAAAACGGTGGATTATGAGGTGGATTATGAATAGTCTTACCACAAAATCATAATTATGTGAGGCCATGCATATGTCAGTTTGCTGGATTTAGCCATTTTACAGTGCATATATATTTCAGCAGCATATGTTGTATGTGGTAAATGGATACTATTTTATGCATAAGTTAAAGTTTATAATTACTTTTAAAAATGCACAGAAAACATGTCTTTCCTCAACTAAATCTTAAGTTCTTTCTTTATCTTGAAGTGTCTGAGAGGAGGAACATGCCCTCGTTATGTTGGCATCTGCAGCACCCAGTGCAACATCAGACTATAGCCAGTGTCAGCAATCAACCATGGAAGTGAGGAGGAGGAGTAAGAATGAATAAGAGGAAACCAAAGGAAGACAGAGGGAAAAGGGAGGAAGGAGGACTGCCCATGACAGCAAAGGAGTCTAAGAGGAAGGATATATGTGGGAGCGGAAGATGATGGCAGAGCGTAGTCGTCTAAAGCTGTAGTTGTTTATCTTCCTCTAAAATGTTCCTTTCTTCTTCTTGTCTTCTAACACACTGTAGAGGATCCATTTGAATTCCGTACTTTTATGAGATCATTCCATAATGCTGAGCAGTGTGGCTTGAGTCCTTTCTTGTCCCTGTGCCCGTCACTATGGGACATAAATGGAAAGCTGGCATTCTTTTTTGGGGGGTGGTACTGGGATTCGAACTCACTACCTAGCACTTGCCAGGCAGACACTTGTGCCATGAAGCTATCTCCCCAGTGCCTTCAGCTGACAATTTTTATGGTTTAATTTCCCAGAGAATTATCCCCGTGAAGCACATGGAAACTGGACAAATATTTGTAAAGAAATTAAAGCTTTTTAGATTAAAAAAAGAAGTCAGGCAAGGGCAAAGTCTTATTAGTGTTGATGCAGTTGATGTGCATTACTGAAAATGGGGTCTTTTCATGGGCAATGTGAATGATTTTTTTCCTTAATAACATTTTCATGATGCTAATTTAAAACATGTTCTCAGGGACTTAATTAAAAATGAATGTAGTTCTTTGACTCTTACATTTTAAAAGAAACCAAATTTTAAGACTACAGTTGATGATTACTTTTAGTGTTCTTTTCCACAGGTCTGATAATAAAAAAACTGTATTTTTTCAATATTTATGAAAATAATTACAATTTTTTTAGGACAATTTTTCTCTAGACCTTCAATGTACTGCTTTGCTAGCTTACCTTGTACTTATCGTATAAACATCACTACACATTAGGGTTTCCCTTAAGGACTAATATTTCTCCATGTAGCTTCAGAAATGAATAAATTAATCATTTTAGGTGCTGACTATAAAACCAGGGTTATTGTTATGGGCTGAAGTAAGATGATGAGGTTTCTAAATTCTGAATGTTGGCTCTTTCACTCCCATTTTGAGCCTAGATGGAGCAACTTAGCAGCTTAGTGAGACCCTGCATATAATAGAAACTAAAGAAGATCTGGCCCTGGAGCTTAGTACTAAGGTACTATGTTCAGTCTCATTTAAAACCAAATAAAGAAGCAAGCCAACAAACAAACAAACCTAACAAAATAGAAAGCCCCTCAAACAATCTTATCAAAGTATAACTACTGCATAAAAATAAAGTGCACACTTGAGTTTGGACATATACACGTGAACTCATCAGGCTCATAGCCACAGAAGAGCACAGACTGCATCGTTTCACTTATGTGTAGTTCCTAAAGCACTCACATGTATTGTGTCTTAAAGTAGTGTGGACTAGGGGTATAGTACAGTGGCACAGCACATGCTTAATATATGCAAAGATCTAGGTTCTGTGTGTAGCACTGAAAAAAAATAAAAAAGTATTATGAAATTTCATTCAGTGATAGCACATAGAACAGATGACAGTAGTGTCCAGCTTGATGCATTGTCATAAAGTGAACCTGGCTGTGCAATCATGGAATTTAAACTGGGACCAGAAAAAAAGGTCACAGCCTCTATGGCATAGCCTCTCCCAGCACTGCAGTCCCCAGAAAAGGAATTGCAAGCCTCACCTTGGGCCTAGCAAATCCTCCTTGTGTTTCGCCTCTGTGATCCAATGTCAAGCTTTTGAAATTTATTTCAATTGTTCTTGAAAAAATATATATCCAAGTTAATTCTTATGAAACATTTTATTATTTTTGACTTCATACCACCATTAAGTAACATCTCCCAGACTTCATACAATTTAGTTCATATTTATAGTCATGCCTTCTTGGTTCACAAACTTAATTAGTTCCACAGTTCTGGGGAATAAGGCTGTGGCCCTGTTCATCACTGAGGTAGAGTTCATGAACTGAAACAAAATTTGGATATGAGCCAAGCTGTTCATGAACAGAAACATTTGTAAGCTGAGGTACATATTACTTTATCTTCAGGGATATAAAGCAGTGCCTCAAGTAGATTTAGGAATAATTTAAGTTGACTTAATCAACTTATTAGGTTGATGTGGCTTCTGCCTTTAACTTACACAATTAGGTTAAGGAAGTGTTTGCATTGAAGAAGGAGAAGCTTCTGCCTGCCAATTCTTTATTTTTTTCATATTGTTTGCAACCTAATGTTTCTCTGCAGAAAAATCTCTTTAGTGTGTGTGTATTTGGTACAGGGTCTCACAAAGCAGATTGGACTCATAGTGATCCTCCTGTTTTCAGCCTCTCCAGTGATGGGATCATAGGTGCAGGTGCGTGACACCACACCTGGCCTCAGTGGCCAGCTCAGCACATACTGGTATGTGGGGGAGGGGAGGGAGCTGTGGTGGTGTGTGGTGCCGAGGATCGAACACCTATCCCTGAACTTGCATTAGCAGGTGCTTAGTACACTGAGCTATCACACCAGCCCTCTGTAGGAATCTTTTAAAAATCATGTGTGAATTTTCTGAGGGCTAGTTCAGCTTAAATCATCTAAATCACAAGCCCACCAACCTGGGTATATCAATGTCATTATCAGTGGGTCTTCCTCATAGACCCCCTCCACCCCATGATAAATAGCACGTGGCCTTCTGCCTCATAGAGTGAAGGTCTTGGAATTAACCTTAATTTTTTTTTTGTTTAATTTTTTAAATCTTAATTTTATTTATTTATTTATTTATTTATTTATTTATTTATTTATTTATTTATAATATGTTATGGCCAGCTCAGACTGCCCTGATTTTGGGACTGGCGTAGCATGTGGTGCTGGGAATCGAACTGCCGTTCTTGCGGTTGCCTAAGCTTGTCTAAGCAGGTGCTTTAGACTGCGAAGCCATCTCACTGGCCCTTAACCTTTATTTTAAACAGCCATGAGCCCTACTTTTTTCTTTAGGTGGCAGTAGATATGACAAACACATATTCAACAGAGGTTGATATTTCTTTTCAGGCCCTAATGGTTCCTCTCCCAGGTTACATGCTTCCCTTACTGGATGGATACAACTGGTGAAATGAGTATAATAATATTCTCCCAACATTCTGTTAGCCACTTACGCAATTCGACTCTGTCCTTAGACTGGTGGTCAACTTCATAAAATGCATATCTAATTGAAATTCTTTTCTTTTCATGCTCGAAAATCTCTGTGCCCTGCCCTCCACAATTTTGCTGTTGCTTACCTCTCACTTACACACGAGTGTCGATATTTATTCCTGCACTTCAAAGCAATTCTCTGCTGGCAGCATCCCCACACCCCACCAAGCTGTCCTCTCATCACTCCAAACTGCTAGTTCTTACCTTCACAGGCTCCATGTTGATGAAGGGCTTTCTACTTTGCACGATGCTTCTTTGCAGGAGTCTAGAAAACTCTCTTGCAACTTTGTAATATGTAATAAAATCTTGCCTTCAACTTCTGCTACAGTTTCTGGTTTTGCTGTCCTGGAAATCCACCGACATCATGGAATTTATAATTCATCAGATGCCCTTGTATTCTTAAGTTATTTGGAAAGCAGCTTCCCTGGATTTTATTCTTTCACTGCAGAAAGGTGGAGGCTCATTTATCATGTATCACTCATCTGTGCTCCCCCAATGAATTCCATGCAGGTATATTCCAACATCTCTGCACATTGTTTATGCTTTCCTTCTCTCTAAATGGCTGTGAATTGTATGAGATCCATGAAGTCTTGGTTTTTGTAATGCTATAGCTTCAACAGAACTCAGAGTAAAGCAAGTTTACGAATCTCTTACAATGAAGGACATTGATTAGTAAAATAGCCAAATTATCTAGCACAATTCTATGTGGATTAAAATTGACCTAATGGGTGCACAGAGAGAAAACATTTTACCATTTCATATTGATTCTCCTTTTTTCTTGCTTTTTTTCGTCTTTATGAAATAGGGTCTCATTATGCATTTCAGACTGGCCAGGAGCTTGCTTTTTAGCCCAGGCTGGTATCAAACTTGCAAAGATCCTTCTGTCTCAGCCTCCCAAGTGCGGGGGTTACAGGCATATGCCACCAAGGCTGGATTGATTCTCCTATCTTAGTACATTTAAATAAATGTATTTACTGATTGCTTTACATCTAAACCACATATCAGAATTAGGCTAAGACAATGCACATAGGCCTTGCAAGAGTAAAGATGAACATTGATTTGCCCAAAACATCAGAATAAGACTTAGAAAGCTTTCTATTTTCATTTATCAGACATATATTGACTACTATCTATAAAGCTTTTTGTGTTCAGTACTAAAGAAAATTTGTTTCCTACATTTGAGAAATCAGGCTGCACAGTTCTATAGTAGGAATCATAGAGTTACCATTCTGGAAACACATTGTAGGATTCTGTCCACTACAGCCCAAGCAGAGGAATTGCTTGTTTCCATATTAGTCATACTTTTTTGTCCCAGAATTTTGTCTCTTTTTTTCCTCAGCACTTGCAAAATATGTACTGTCGGTTGGCAACGGTGATGTGAAAATTATCAAATTCACTGGACTGAGACAAAAATTAGTGGTTCTTAAACTTTAGAATGCATCAGTGTAATTTGGAAAGCTTTAAAAAAACAGCCCTAGATCCAGTTATCAGTTTTGAACTCAGGCTTGTGTACTGATCAGAAGCGTTGTCCAGAAACTTCTATCAGGGCTCCCTTTGTCTAACATTGGCAGATGTGTGGCAGTTGCTTTGAGGTTTGGATAGATGGTCTGTGGAAGGCTCCTGCACCATATTTAAGACTATGTGCTAGATAAGAAAAACTAATATTTTGGTCAAATATTTTTGTTTTACAGTGCTGCCTCTGTTTCATTCATTGTAAGATATCCAGTGCCCTACCTGGTCTGTATCTGTTAGTTACTGGTAATCATTCCATACTGCTTCTTCCTCCTCATTCCTCAAATTTTTTTAAAGAATTTTTTATTTATTTTATTTATTTATTTTTTTTCTTGTTTCAGAACCTTTGTTTGTTTATTCACTCATTTTTATGGCCGGCTCAACCCACCCCACGGGCAGGGCTGGCGCAGCATGTGGTGCCAGGGATTGAACCGTGGTCCCTGAAGCCGCCCAAGCTTTCCCAAGCAGGCGTTTTAGACCACTGAGCCAGCCCGCCGGGCCCATCATTCCTCAGTTTTGATACTGAACTGCTTTCCCTTTCATCCCACTTGTAAAATCTCCAAATATCAGGAGAGTGCCCAAACCCAAACCTACCCCAGACCTACTCCACCAGATGATGTGCTTCTTAGCTGTCTAACATTTGAATATTAGACTTTCTGTCTCTGTTTTGGTAAGGTTATCTGTCACGTGGCCATTGTGTTAGTCAACTTTCTATCACTGTGAAAATTCATCTGGGAGACCTAAATGGAGGAAAGTTGTCTCAGTTACTTTTTTATTTTGTGGAAAAACAGTCACAAAATTTTATAACAAAATAATAGGAGAATACCAGTTGTTACATTGTGTATAATTGTCTTTAAAGTACTCAGTGCAAAATATGGTCATAAAGTTTTTCCAATTGCTGTTAGCACAAACCATTGTTTTCAGTGAACTGAGACACTGGTAGTATAACTAACTTGCGTTGTTTCCCTTTTCCATTCCTTCCTTTCCCCCCTTTCCCTATCCTAGTTCCTTCTTCCTTTTGAGC
Organism: Myocastor coypus; assembly: GCA_004027025.1. NCBI lineage: Eukaryota > Metazoa > Chordata > Mammalia > Rodentia > Myocastoridae > Myocastor > Myocastor coypus. Next base: position 1,054 of record PVJA010047958.1, on the reverse strand, counting down.
AATTTCTTCCTATTTCATAATGTCTATTATACATTTTAGAGCTTATTTATTCTTTCAGTTTCTTACAGCATGGACAAATATAATCTTTACACATGTGAATCTGATTTATTTCACTTGTATATATTCTTAAGTTGCATCACTTACCTCTAAAAGTCTCACATTTATCTTTCTTTTATTAAAAAAAATTTATTGCTTTTAATAAGAAATAACAATATGACAGTTTCAAAACATGTTAATAATACATTTCCAAAATTTGACACAATGCATATTGTTGTCCTCCTATTAGTCATACAGAGCACAGGATGTAGATACTAAAATTTATCTGTTTTATTTTTTTTATTGTGGGACTAGGGTTTGAACTCACAACCTTGCACTTGCCCAGCAGGCACTTGTGCCACGGAGCTATCTCCCCAGCCCCTGATACTAAAATTTATCTAATCATTATTGGTATGAAAAAAATTTTTCTTATTGAACTAAGAGAAAGTATCAAACATAATCCAATGTTTGATAATCACAGTGGTTTATTCGTAAAATTGGCAATATTGGAAGCTGTTGATTTAAGTCTTTTTACAGCTCAGCATACTAATCTAGCTTTCAGTTTTATGCCTTGTGGTTAAACTTTTCTGTTGGGTGGCTGAGGGCAAGTTTAAGCAAGACCTGTATAGCAAAACATGTAGTTTTTGTATCTCCTAAGGCCAGTCAAATCCCCTCAGGATTTACTTTGGAACCATGTACAGTGCTTTGTAGCACTGATGCCAGTGTCAACCATCTGGATGAGTCACGGCCATTGCTTGACCAGCTTGCTCTCTGTGATCCTTCTTTATATCTGAGTAGCACTTCATTGTATAAAATGATCACACCTTTTTTATCCATTCGTCAGATAATCGACTTTCAGTTTGTTTCCAAAAGTTAGCTATTACAAATTGTGCTGCTATAAACATAGGTGCATATATATCACTGTGGTATGATGTTTTTAGTTCTTCCAGGAGGATACTCAGCAGAGGAATAGCTGGGTTGAATGAGACCTCTGATCCTAACTTTCTGAGGAACCTTC
>PVJA010047957.1:0-14105 GCA_004027025.1 Myocastor coypus | reverse complement strand
AAATAAATAAATCTAAGGATGAGGGGCCTGGCAGGATGGCTCAGTGGTCTAAAATGCCTGCTTAGGAAAGTTTAGGCAGCTGCAGGGACGGCGGGTTTTTGATCCCCGGCACCACATGCTGCACCAGCCCTGCCCTCAGGGCAGGCTGAGCTGGCCATAAAAATAAATAAATAAACAAACAAAAGTTCTGAAACAAGAAAGAAAAGAAAAGAAAAATCTAAGGATGAATTTTAGGAACAGCAGAGGTGAAGAGCAGAATATATTTACTGGGGGAAAGAAAGCTCCTGGGTGAGGGGACAGAAGTGGGACCAGAGTGGATTCTCCCAGAAATATGCATTTTCCAGGGTTTTTTTTTTTTTTTTTTGGTCTTCTTGCAGAACTGGGGACCAAACTCAGGACCTTGCAGGACCTTGCACTTGCCAGGCAGGCACTTGTGCCCCTGAGCTATCTCCCCAGGCCCTCCAGGGATTTTTATAAAGCAAAACCATTGGTGTGAGGCAGATCTAAAGTGGAAAACCCAGGACCTGGTGGGATGGCTCAGTGGTCTAAAGCGCCTGCTTGGGAAAGCTTGGGCGGCTTCAGGGACTGCGGTTCGATCCCCGGCACCACATGCTGCGCCAGCCCTGCCCTCAGGGCGGGCTGAGCCAGCCATAAAAATGAGTGAATAAACAAACAAAGTTTCTGAAACAAGAAAAAAAAAAAAAAAAAGTGGACAACCCAGGAACCCACTAGATGGGTGTGCACTGGGACAAACCTATGGTCACCAAAAAGATTACAAGAGTAAAACTGATTAAATCCAATACTAAATCAGGAAGGGAGTCACAGAGCAAGAGGTCATGAATGTTAGTGACTCAATCTCCTTCCAGATGAGAGAGACCTGTTAAGATGATCCATCTTTGGGGCCAGGAAGATAGCTCAGGGGCACAAGTGTCTGCCTGACAAGTGCAAGGACCTGAGTTCGATCCCAGGTTCGAGGAGGTGGGGGGAACGTTATCAACCTTTAGGGGGATATGCATTTGTTTGATCTTTTGTCTTGAGGTCTGACCAACACCAGGAAGTGTCTTTGTCTCTCACAGTTGCAAGGTATCTTGTCTTCCATTCTGGCTCCTTCTGAGGGCCTACTTCTATACCTGTGGTGTTTTTGTCTAACTCATCTGCCTATCAGTCTCCTTGTCTGTTTCATGGCTGTTATGGTGACCGCTGCTTGGACATCCGCTTGCAGCCTCCTGATCACATGATACACCCAAAGGGAAACTACACTTTCCAGTACTTCCTCCTCTGAAGGCCTTTGGTGGTACCCAGCATGTGTAAGATGCTGAAAGGAAGAAAAGATAATGAAACCCTACATATTTGGTAGGTTCATGGCCACAGTCATAAACAGGTGCATTTATGGTACCATGTGAAGCCCAGGTCTTGCTAGTTAACAGAACCTGGTCCATTACAGCAACTGTAGGCAGCTGGTGGGATAGCTCAGCAAACTAAGCACCTGCTTAGGCAAGTGCTGGGACCAGGTTCGATCCCTGGCATGGCATGCTGTGCTGGCGCCACCCCTGAGCAGGCCGGGCCTACGGCTCTGGTAAGTGTTTGTAATCCCAGTGCCGGGAGGCTGAAAACAGGAGGATTGCTCAGAGTCTGAGCTGTGTATTGAGACCCTGTACTGAATACATTTAAGAAAAACAAAGTTCAGGGGCTGGGGAGATAGCTCCGTGGCACAAGTGCCTGCCTGACAAGTGCAAGGTTATGAGTTTGAACCCCAGTCCCACCAAGAAATAAAAAAGTAAAACAAAGTTCTTGGGGCTGGTGGGATGGCTCAGTGGTCTAAAGCGCCTGCTTAGGAGCGCTTAGGCAATGGCAGGGACTGTGGTTCAATCTCCAGCACCACATGCTGTGCCAGCCCTACCCCCAGTACAGGCTGAGCTGGCCATAAAAAAAAAAAAAAAAAAAAAAAAGCCGGGTGTGGTGGCTCACGCCTGTAATCCCAGCACTTGGGAGGCTGAGGCAGGAAGATTGGTGCGAGCTTGAGACCAGCCTGTGCTACAAAAGTGAGCTCAAGGCCAGCCTCAACTGCATAGCAAGACCCTGTCTCAAAAAGACAAAAATAAAAAAGAAAAAAAAAGTTCTAGCCACTGTAGGCAGGTGCTCATACCACTCGGCCTGTGGGTGATTTTCAGGTCATGTACCTGCAGCTGGCTGACTCTGGCAGCCCACTCTCATGACCTGTTCATAGGTTCATTTTAGGGCTACGGTGTAGGGAGGGAAGTCCTGGAGATCTTCATGTCTCTATACATCTTTTATCACACCGTGGTCTTTCTTTTTCTTTTAGCGATGGTGTGTAGGTTATTACATACTGCAGGCCTTTCAATATTAAACTTCTCTACTGTCTTAGTATCCTAAAGCACTTGTTAAAAAATTACTACAATATGTATGACTGAAAAGGACAGGACTGTATGTACTTCCAGTTCAGGAGGCCAGAAGCGCAACCCCAGGGTGGTGGCAGACTTGGCTCCTTCAGGAGGCTCTAAGGGAACGTCTGCTCTGTAGCCTGCTCCTACCCGGGTAGCTTGGAGCAGTCCCTCTCCTCCTCGACTTGGAGCTGTGCTCCTCTCCTGTCTGCTCCACTCGCTGCCTCTGTCCATGTCAAGATGAGCTTCTGAGGCTGAGTGTCGCCAGGCCACATTCACTGCTTGACCATCAACAGCACTAAAAATTCTTGAAAAAAAGAAAGAAAGAAACTGATTACAAGATAAAGCAAATATCATTGTTGTCTTTATTATTTTTTTTAAATTAAAAAAATTTTTTTTTTTTTCTTGTTTCAGGACCTTTGTTTATTCACTCATTTTTATGGCCGACTCAGCCCACCCCGAGGGCAGGGCTGGCGCAGCATGTGGTGCCAGGGATCGAACCACGGTCCCAGAAGCCGGCCAAGCTTTCCCAAGCAGGCACTTTAGACCACTGAGCCATCCCGCTGGGCCCCTCATTGTTGTCTTTAAAAGAAGGACGATTTCAGCCTGATCATAACCTTTTTATTCTCCCACAATCCTGTGTAACTGCTAGTACTTTTAGGCAACTTTTTTCCTTTCTCACTCCATCTACTTCCGTTTCCTTTATCAGCTTATCCTAGATCGCTCCATTCTTGGTTCTTTGTTCGTGGGCAAACATGGTCACCTGTTCACTGATTGGAAAGTGCTTCCCGTCCAGCTTCCCACAGGATCACAGGACACCAGTGACCTAGCCGTGCTCCTAGCAGGGCCTCCACACTGGCAATGTAGAAAACCAGACGCTGTGTCCTCCCTCGGCAAGGCACTTACGTAGAAGATGCCTTTTCTTTAAGAAATGTTCATGCTCTTTCTGATTTCATATTGCCCTCCCACCATTCAGCTTTCATTTCAAATCTTACTCAAGGAGGTTAATCATGGATAGTCTCTTATTTGACCAATCATTGAATTTCTCACACTTGTGACTGAACATTTTTATGAGATTATTTAGTTACTTTATGTCTTGTTTAGGTGACTATAGGTAATATCATCTGCATGCAATTAACTTATGATTTTTCTCTTTTTTTTGTCTTTTTGAGACAAGGTCTCACTATGCAGTTCAAGCTGGCCTTGAGCTCACTTTTGTAGCCCAGGCTCATCTCTGACTCACAACAATCCTCCAGCCTCAGCCTCCCAAGTGCTCAGATTACAGGCGTGCACCACTACACCCAGCATTTCTTTTTCTTTTTTAAAAATTTAATATTTTTATTGTTTAAATTTAACAATGGTTATATTACATATTTTCGTCATCACCAGCTTTTCTTTCATTTATTTTATTTTATTTTTCTTGTTTCGGAAATTTTGTTTATTTATTTTTATGGCCGGCTCAGCCTGCCCCGAGGGCAGGGCTGGTGCAGCATGTGGTGCTGGGGATCGAACCGCAGTCCCTGCAACCGCCTAAGTTTTCCTGAGCAGGCACTTTGGACCACTGAGCCATCCTGCTGGGCCCTTCTCTTTCATTTTTTAATCTTTTGTGTGTGTTTTGGCCAATGAATAATGTCTGTACAGTTAAATTCCTTTTCGCTTTTATCATTTTGATGTCTGTGTAGCCATCAAGAAGCCTTGAAGTAAAAAAGAAGAAGAAGGTCTTGAAGTAAGAAACACCTCGAGAATCAGGACCAGAAGCGCAGGGAGCAGCTATAATGGCTTCCAAAATCCCAGCCAAACTAGAGAAGGAAGACACCTGCCCCATCTGCCTGGAGCAGCTGACCGAACCGCTGGATCTAGCCTGTGGCCACGCCTTATGCCAATCCTGCATCACTATGGGCAGAAAGGAGGCAGAGGTGGGCTCAGGAAAGGAATGCAGCTGTCCCGTGTGTGGCCCCAGGTCCCCCTGTGGAAAAGTGTGGGCCGATCCCCACGAGGCTGACCCAGTGGAGAAACTCAGAGAGCTGACGCTCAGCACAGGAGCTGAGAAGAAGATAGCTTTCTGTGCCCTCCACGGGGAGAAACTTCAACTCTTCTGTAAGGAGGACCAAAAGGTCATTTGCTGGCTCTGCGAGCGTTCTCGGGAACACCATGGCCACCACACATTCCTGGTGGAGGAGGTGATGCGCGAGTGCCAGGTATAGGGCTGCTGGAGTCTCAGTATTACTCCTTGTTTACCCACACTGACCCCATAACATAGAGTCCTGGGAGCCTCTTCCTGCCTCGTAGTCTACAGTCAGTTTGCAATGCCTGCAGTCCGTTCCAGGGGGCTCCTTCCTGTAGCTAGAAGAGCGAACCTAAGGTACAGACAGACATTCAGGGCTCAGAGAAGGGAGTTCGGGGGTCCTCTCCCCCCACCTTCATTGTGCAGATGGGCGATTTGCTCCCCAGTGCTGCCCTTAGTGTTCCTCTTTGCTGCATGGGTCCTGGGGAGCCTTGTAGATTGGTACAGAAAGAGCATCCGTAGGAGGAAAGTCCAGATGCTGAGCAAAGAGAGGCGCAGGCTGCTGCTGGGGAGAAGACAGTGACTGTTCTCCCTCAGCTCTGCGGGGTACACTCACATCCTCAGATGTCTTCTTCACTTTTCCGAAGTTGTAATCATCAACTTCAAAGTTTCTAAAAATTTATCTCACCTAAGCCCAACTGGATTTATTTCCTGCTAACCCACTGTTCAGATGCTCAGATCACTTAACACTGGACTGTGACGTGATTTCTCTTCTTTCAGGAGAGATTGCAGGCAGCTCTTAAGAGGCTGCAGAAGGAGCAGCAGGAAGCCAAGAAGCTGAAAGCTGCCATCATGGAAGACAGAACTTCCTGGCAGGCAAGATGGGGGACTCGGAGGCAGGCCTCTTGGCAGGACCTGGGATTCCAAGCTGAATATTTCCTTTATCTTTTTTTTTTTAATTTTTTATTTTATTTATTTATTTTTTTCTTGTTTCACAACCTTTATTTGTTTATTCACTCATTTTTATGGCCGGCTCAGCCTGCCCCGAGGGCAGGGCTGGCGCAGCATGTGGTGCCTGGGATTGAACTAAGGTTCCTGAAGCCACCAAAGCTTTCCCAAGCAGGCGCTTTAGACCACTGAGCCATCCCGCCGGGCCCCCATTTTCTTTTATCTTTAATCTGTGATGTCTTATAAGTGCACATGCCATCTGAGTAGTCCTCCTCTTCGTTTTGTCCTTGTTTGGGTGGAGACTGGAGCGCAGATGGCGCTGGAGCGTGATCGGTGCATGGATAGTGGCAGGGGACTGCAGGAATGATGGGCGTGAGACAGAGAGCTTCGTTCTATGTCTTCTCCTAGGATGCTTTCAGGCTTCTTGAAAGGATAGAGGGGAAAACACTAAAGTTTTCTTGCTTTCAAGTGGGGAGGGTAGGGGCCCAGCAGGATGGCTCAGTGGTCTAAAGCACCTGCTTAGGAAAGCTTGGGCGGTTTCAGGGACCACGGTTCGATCCCCAGCACCAAATGCTGCGCCAGCCTTGTCCTCAGCGCAGGCTGGGCTGGCCATAAAAATAATAAACAAAAGTTCTGAAACAAGAAAAGAAATAAAATAAAAGTAAATAAAATTTTAAAATAAAATAAAATGGGGAGGGTGACAATCCAGAAAAACAGTGCCCAGGAAGGCCCCAGCTGTGGACCACCGAGACCTCGTACCCCAGTTTATCTGAGGGTTGTCCAGGCAAGGCAGGCAGAGGCACTCTCTAGGTAGCTGCTAAAGAAAAGAAGGACCGAATCCACTGTTGGCCAATTGCTCTGTTGCTTGAGAACCTTTCTTCCTTTGCAATCCCTAAAAAATGATCCTTCCGTTGTCTCCTAATACCTTGGGCAGTAGCCCTCAGTCTGACGGGCTCCTTGACTTCTCTCCACCCTTACAGCATGAGATGAAGCTGGAGAGAAAATGGATAGAAAGTAAATTTTATTGGCTTAGGAGAGCCCTGCAGAGCGAGAAGCAGAGAGAACTGCACCTGCTGGAGGAGCAAGAAAGGAAGACGCTAGCTGACTGGGAGCAGGCCGAGGAGGAGCTGCTTCAGCAGAGCCAGGTGCTGGAGGAGCTCATCTCGGAGCTGGAGCACCGACGGCAGTGGGCGGCGCCTGAGCTGCTGCAGGTGGGCCTGGGAGCAAGCCTGCCTCGGGAACCGCAGTCTGTCGCCGCCCTTGGTATGCCCGTCGTTTTCCATGTGGAGAACAAATAGAGAAACCAAACATTCCAGTCTTTTTTTTTCTGATCTAAGGGGAGAACATCTCAGGTTTTCAAGACTAGATTCAGTGTTAACTGTGGGATTTTGTAGAAGCCCTTAGGCTGAAGATACTCTTCTGTTCTGGGTGTGTTAAGTTTCCCTTTTTATTATTATGATGAAAATACGTGAACTTTTCTTTTTCTTGTTTCAGAACTTTTGTTTGTTTATTTTTATGGCCACTCAGCCTGCCCTGAGGGCAGGGCCTGCACAGCATGTGGTGCCGGGGATGGAACCGCGGTCCCTGCAGCCTCCCAAGCTTTTCTAAGCAGGCGCTTTCGACCACTGAACCATCCTGCCAGGCCCCTTCCCTCTTTTTTAAAGAATACAAAATAGTAATGGAAAGAAAAGTAGCACTAGAAGCAATAGCGAATTTCACTAGACAATGTAATAAGAATGCAACAGGGGACTGGGGAGATAGCTTTGTGGCACAAGTACCTGCCTGGCAAGTGCAAGGTCATGAGTTCAAACCCCGGTCCCGCCAAAAAAAAAAAAAAAAAAAACAAGAATAGTGATAATGCAACAAAGGTTGCATGATATTACCTTCAAATTAGTTGTTCAGGGCCTGGCAGGATGGCTCAGTGGTCTAAAGCGCCTGCTTGGGAAAGCTTGGGCGGCTTCAGGGACTGCGGTTCGATCCCAGGCACCACATGCTGTGCCAGCCCTGCCCTCAGGGCAGGCTGAGCTGGCCATAAAAATGAGTGAATAAACAAACAAAGGTTCCGAAACAAGAAAAAAAAAAAAAATTAGTTGTTCAGGTTACCAGATATGAAAATGTAAAACAATAACAGAAAAATTGTAAGAAACTCAAAATTTAAGGAAAAAAAGGATAAAAAGGAAAAAAATTAAGCATTAGTTGCTTTTTTCAGAAGACCAACTGAGGAGGCCAGCAAGATAGCTCAGTAGACTAAAGCACCTGCTTAGGCAAGCTTAGGCAAATACAGGAACTGCAATTTGATCCCCAGCACCACATGCCGTGCCAGCCCCACCCCCAGGGCAAACTGAACTGGCCAGAGTCCGAGAGTAGTGTTGCATGCCTGTAATTCCAGTGCTGGGGAGGCTGGAAGCAGAAGGATCACAAGTTCAAGCTGCATGGTAAGACCCTGAAGCAACCAAATATGTAAAAAAAAAAAAAAAAAAAAGACCAGGTGAAATTGGCCATACAATTGTTCAAAATATTCAGTATATTTACCTAAATATATCTTCTTCCCTTCTTTCATTTGTCCTTTTCCTGATTTTTTTTCTTTCATTTTAAGAAGTCTATGACTTCGGAGCCGGTTGTGGTGGCTCACGCCTGGAATCCCAGCACTTGGGAGGCTGAGGCAGGAGGATCGATGTGAGTTTGAGACCAGCCTGGGCTACAAAAGTGAGCTCAAAGCCAGCCTGAACTGCATAGCAAGACCCTGTCTCAAAAAGACCAAAAAAGAAAAACCAAAAAGTTTATGACTTCCATTCATTTCTTTCTATATTTTAAATCTTTATTTCCTTTTGCCTTTTTTTTTTTTTTTTTTTTTTTTTTTTTTTTTTTTTTTTTTTTTTTTTTTTTTTTTTTTTTTTTTTTTTTTTTTTTTTTTTTTTTTTTTTTTTTTTTTTTTTTTTTTTGTATTTTAAGGAAAAGTGTACAGGGTGTGCAGGGTCTCACTACTAGATCAGACTCGCAGTGGTCCACCTGTTTCCAGCCCCTAGGAGCTGGGATTACAGGCTCGGGCCACCACACCCAATCTCAGTTGTCATCTCAGTGCACTCCCGGGGCGGCCCAGGCCAGCCCAGCAGGCCTGGGGATCGAAACCCCGACCTCTGTGCCTTGCTTGCAGGCTCCCTAATCGACTGAGCTATTTGTCTGGCCCTCCCTTTTGCCATTTTGAATCAGTGTCTGTGCTTCCAGGCATTACTTGCTTTTCATCAAGATCGTCTGATTTATTGGTGTACAAATGTGGGGGGGACTGTCATGGCGGGTGCTGCGCTTGCCAAGCAACAGCTCTACCTCTGGCTTACACTGCAGTCCTTGGTAAATCTTCATTTTACTAGGAACAGTAGCAATGCCCCATACCCCGTTGCTGATTCAAGTAATTTACTTCCTTTCTCTTTTTTCCTGATGTGCATAATGAAACCCTTGACAATTTTATTGAATTTTTTTTTGTAATTTTTTTTGAATTTTTTTATATATATATTTTTTTCTTGTTTCAGGACTTTCGTTTGGTTATTCATTTATTTTTATGGCTGGCTCAGCCTGCCCTGTGGGCAGGGCTGGCGCAGCATGTGGTGCTGGGGATCGAACCGCATTCCCTGCAGCCGCCTAAGCTTTCCTAAGCAGGAGCTTTAGACCGCTGAGCCATCCTGCCAGGCCCCTTATTGAATTTTTAAATGACAGGATTTTGGATTTCTCTGATTTGTTTCTCTGGTTCTTTACTCTGTTTTCCTTAGTTCTCATCCTTTGTGACTCATGTTGTTGTTTTTCCTAGGATACCAGTGGAATTCTGAAATGGTATGTATGACTGGGCAGCTTGGTGTGGTACTTAGAGGTTTGTAGCCACTAGAAATGTTGGGAGCAGGGGCCGGGGAGATAGTTCCGTGGCACAAGTGCCCGCCTGGCAAGTGTAAGGTCATGAGTTCGAACCCCGGTCTTGCAAAATGTTGTGAGCAGAGTGAGAACCTCTACCAGATGTGGGAAAATTTGGCTGTCATGTGACCCTAAGTGACAGTAACAGCAAGGGCTTGAAGGTGCCATACCTACTTCGAATGCAAGGGATTTCTATGAAAGGTGCCCTTGGTGGTGGATATTCAAGGTTGTAGGCACAAAGGATGTCGGAGAACACGCTATTGCAATCAGATTCTGTGGCCTCACTCATTTAATACCTTCTGTCCCTGTATCCTTCATTACATAGATGCTTATTTTATTCTATTAAAGGGTCTTTTAATGTCTTCAAAGAGGTTGCATGTCCTACTCCTTTCTATTTATTTGCCTAGAGGTCAATCTTCAAGCTTCTCATTAAATGTCTGAAACCAATGCTTTTTCCCTCCTTTGGAAGTGCCTGTGGTATAGTGTTTATTTCTTTTCTTTCTTTTTTTTTTTTTTTTTAGAATTTATTTTTTATTTTATTTATTATTATTTTTTCTTGTTTCACAACCTTTGTTTATTCACTCATTTTTATGGCTGACTCAACCCACCCCAAGGGCAGGGCTGGCGCAGCATGTGGTGCCGGGGATCAAACCGTGGTCCCTGAAGCCGCCTAAGCTTCCCCAAGCAGGCGTTTTAGACCACTGAGCCATCCCGCCGGGCCCCTGTTTATTTCTATACAACCTACCTATTAGTATCCAATTCCACACAGACACAAGAACCTTTAACCAGGGACAAGCCACTCGGGGCCCTGCTTCTGTCCTCTCTTGGATAGGAGATTTCTTTCCCCCAATAAATATATTCTGCTCTTAAAAAAAAGAAAGAAAGAAAGAAAGGAAGGAAGAACCTCTAACCATGTTTATTTTTGTAGTCATGTATTCTGCTTTGGGAAATATTTGTAACATGCTCCAGCCCCTCATAATCTATTTTTAAGATTTTTTTATTTTATTTATTATTATTTTTTTCTTGCTTCAGAACCTTTGTTTGTTTATTCACTCATTTTCATGGCCAGCTCAGCCCACCCCGAGGGCAGGGCTGGCGCAGCATGTGGTGCTGGGGATCGAACCGTGGTCCCTGAAGCCACCCAAGCTTTCCCAAGCAGGCGATTTAAACCACTGAGCCATCCCGCTGGGCCCAGCCCCTCATAATCTAAAATCTCAAATATAGACCAGCCCTGGAGTCCAGGTTCTGGCTGACTGCACAGACTCACAGACGTCCTACACAGATTCTCCCGTCAGAGCCAGGATCTGGAGTCCACTGCTGATTTGCCTAGGCTGCCGCATGTCGGGCCTTCCCTGCGTCTCCCATGGAGATGCGGTGACTCCCTCATCCCTACCATTGGTAGAGGTAGCAGAGGTCTTGTCTGTACTGGCTCACCTCAGCTTGTATTATTTTCATTGAACATCAAAGGAAGGGTGAATTCTTCCACTTTTAGAAGTGAGGACTGTGTTTTGAAGAGTTGAAGACCCACCTAGGCCACATGGAAGGTTAGTGGAAGCCTAATCCACACACAAGGAGGCCATTGTTCCTCAATCCAGGGTCCAGCTTCCCCTCAGCCTCCCAGGGAGGAGGGCTAAAAGGCCTGTGGGATGTGGAAAGGGAGCAAGTGGGGGTGGGGTGGGGGTTGGATGCGCACAGGTGTAACTCGGACTTCAAGATGTTTTGTCTCCCCTAGGAGTGAGATGTGGACAGTGAGGAAGCCAAAAACTCCTCCCAGGAAAACCGACCCTCGTTTGGAGTTTCCAGACCTGCGCAGGGTGCTGCGGCTGTGCAGAGGTAGGGGACCAGGGAAGGGAGCAGATGTGGGAATCTAGTGACATCCAGGGAACTAGGGGAGTTTAAAAGTGAAGGTGGTTTGAGGAGGGAGGTTGGGAAGAGGTGTTCTGTGGTGAAGAGGACTTTGTTATGCCTGAGGTGTCCGACTCAGCCTCTCATTTACCAGCGCGTATTGGCAAGGTTCTCCCTCCTTAGCCTCTACCTCAGAGGAGGGCTAGTGCAGCCTCTACTTGTTTTGCTTCTAATCAAGAGCATTGAATGTTTTATCATTTCAGAGCTAAAAGATATCCAAGGCTACTGGGGTAAGAAGCTATTGGATCCTTGTTCCTGTTGAGTGTGGTACATGCCTGCTATCCTAGTATTCTGGGGGACTAAGTCAGGAGGATCACAAGTATGAGCTCAGTTGGAGCCACTTAGTGACAACGTCTCAAAACAGAACGTGGTGGCACAAGCCTGTAAGCCCAGCACTCGGACACTGAGCCAGGAGGGTCTCTGCAAGTTGGAAGCTATCCTGGGCTACACAGTGGGTCCGGACAAGCCTGAACTAGACAGCAAACCTCTGTCTTAAAAAAAAAGCAGGGGCCAGGGAGATAGCTCTGTGGCAAAAGTGCCTGCCTGGCAAGTGGAAGGTCCTGAGTTTGAACCCCAGTCCCTCAAAAAAAAAAAAAATCAAAATGACTGGGGATATAGCACAGTGCAAAATTTGTGAGTTTTTTCCTCAGACACACACACACACACACACACACACACACACACACACACATATCCTTGTGGTCTCATTATCTTTTAAAACTTAGTGAAGTTTGTGTGTGTGTGTGTGTGTGTGTGTGTGTGTGTGTGTGTGTGTGTGTGTGGTAGGGGGGATGGGGGTTGAACTCAGGTCTTTCTGTTTGCCAGGCAAGCGCTTATTCTACTGAGCTATCTCCCCAGCCCCAACTTTGTGGTTTTGAGACAAGACTTTATCATCCTGTGTCATGTTTTCATATCTGGACAATGCTTTTCTCTAGCATTTACCTCCTGCTCCAATCCATCCATACCAAGTTTTCCGAGTTCCCTCTTCACAGTGTCACCAGATGAACCTATTTCAAACCTGTCACCTGATCTTTTTTCTTTTTCTTCTCCTGCAGTGGATTTTACACTGAATCCAGTCAACCTAAATTTGAATCTTGTCCTGTCGGAAGATCACAGACAAGTGAGAGCTATGCCAATTTGGCCATTTGAGTGGGATAGTTATGGCATTTTAGGCTCCCAGTATTTCTCCTCAGGAAAACATTACTGGGAAGTAGATGTATCCAACAAGACTGCCTGGGTCCTGGGTGTGTACTGTAGAAAACGGTCTGTGAAGTTGGCTAGCAGTCTCAGCACCGCCCATTCAAAAGCTTGGTCTAGGTACACACCTGAACACGGCTACTGGGTCATAGGGCTACAGGAGAAACTTGGGTACTGTGCCTTCGACGAATCTCCCACCTTTGATCCAAAGGTTTTGGCCCTCCCCCTGGCCGCTCCTCTCCGTCGCATTGGGGTTTTCCTCAACTTGGAAGCAGGTACTGTCTCCTTTTTCAACATCACAAACAATGGGTCGCTCATCTATCGCTTCCATAGAAGTTGCCCTCCGAGGCCTGTTTTTCCCTATTTCAATCCCGGAAACTGCCCAGCCCCCTTGACTTTATGCCGCCCCTGAGTTTTCCCATCGCTCCATCGGCCTGTAGGACTCCCGTTAAGGTCATCTCTGGCGCCACAGAGCATCTGTGCTGCTCAGACCTCCCCTTCCCAGGGGTTTCCATTCCGCACTTGGGAGCTTTTATCATCTCAGAGAGATACAGTATATTTGCTTGGATTAGGAGGGAAGTGAATTTATTTGGCTTCATATTCTCACAGACATTGATCCCAGCCAAATGTGGATCCCTCTCGCTGTAAGAGCCATGTCCTGCCACTTCTCTGCATTTCTCTTGGTCACTGATCTCAAGACACTTGACCAAGCCTGTTAGCCAACTACTTGTGTTGCATAGGATAACCTGTAGGAACCACTCATGTGAACCACACCACAACTTAAGATTTTTATAAAGAAATGTCAGCGTGCACTACCCAGTTTCATCTGGGAGTCCAAGAGAAGAAAACAACGAAGAGCAGTCAACGTACCCCAAGTTACACCACTAGTGTGAGTTCAAATCCTGTTTCTTTCATAAGCTCTGTGAAATTTTGGTCATGGATCAATTCTGGGATTTTTTCTTCTAAACTATACATTGGGATTGACTCTTAAACTCAGTGCTAGGGACCAAATATCGCTAAATGTAAAATATCTACTCGAAGTGTTTACTGTGTAGTAAACAGTAGCCTTTGTGAATGCCAAAGGTTCCAAGCTCAGGTGTCCCCTGTGTCAGTTCTGTGCCTGCATAGCAATAGCATTTGTTCTAAAGATTCGGGTTTCAAGCTTGAGATTTTGCTGCCAACACTACTCTGTTGAAGTTTTGTTTTATAAAATATCTCGAACAGTCTGCTATGTTAAAGAACCTTATGATGGGGCCCGGTGGGATGGCTCAGTGGTCTAAAGCGCCTGTTGGAAAAGCTTGGGCGGCTTCAGGGACCTTGGTTCCATCCCCAGTACCACATGCTGCACTAGCCCTGCCCTCAGGGTGGGCTGAGCCAGCCATAAAAATGAGTGAATAAACAAACAAAAGTTCTGAAACAAGAAAAAAATAAAAAATAAAAAATTCTTAAAAAGAAAATAATAAAGAACCTTATGATGAACGGGTCAGAAAACTGAAAGAAGCAGTTTCTGCCATCTGTCCAATACAAGGAGCCATTTCTAGGGACAGCTGTCAGAAGCCATGATCTTCTAGCAGTTGTTTTCCAAATGTTTCCTGGACGACAATGATTACTACTAATAAGAAATGTTGAGCCGGGCATGGTGGCGCACGCCTGTAATCCCAGCACTTGGGAGGCTGAGGCAGGAGGATCGTGAGAGTTCGAGACCAGCCTGGGCTACCAAAGTGAACTCAAGGCCAGCCTGAACTGCA
>PVJA010047956.1:0-14419 GCA_004027025.1 Myocastor coypus | reverse complement strand
AAAAAAAAAAAAAAAAAAAAAAAAAAAAAAGTACATATCCAGGTGGGATGAAAACATATGACCACCAAAAAGATAAAATACTTGGCTAGATGAGGTGGTGCAGGCTTGTAATCCCAGCACTCTGCAGGCTGAGACAGGAGGATCCTTGTGAGTTCAACAACAGCCTGGGCTACAAACTGAGCTCAAGGCCAACTTGAACTGTATAACAAGACCTGTCTCCAAAAGAAAGAAGAAAAAAAGAAAAAACAAAACAAAGTAAAACAAAACAAAAACCTAACTTGTATACAAGTAGCTTTTCTTTTTGGCACTGGTGATCAGACTCATGACAGGCAGGTGCTTGAGCTGAGTTATCTCCCTGGCCTACAAGTAACTTTTTTTGAGACAGAGTCTAGCTTTGTAGTTCAAGCTGGCCTCAAACTCAAGGCAATCCTTTTGTCTCAGCTTCTGCCGTGCCCGCCAGAGCATTTTTCGGAAGTGAGGCAACCCAGGATTATCACCTGATGAATCAGTAAACTAAATGCTGTACAGCCACATGTCAGAGCTCATGCCTGCCACAAGAACATCCTGGAGAATACCTGGTGATAGCAGCCAGACCAAAAATATCACACTCATGATTCCACTTGGATGGAAAAGTCTACCCTAAGCAAATACACAGACAAAAAGTAGTTTATCAGTTGCCTAGGCAGGGTTAACCCTCCAGGAACACTGCAAAATACTGCTGTCTGAGGAGAGAAAATCAAAGTAGGCTGCTAGACAAGTACAGACCTGGGATGAGGGCAGGGGCAAAAAGAAGGCAGAAAGGGCTGGTGTGGTGGTACACACCCATAACCCCAGCACTCTGGAAGACAGAGGCAAGAGCAGTACAAGTTTGAGCCCAGCTCAAATTTAGTGAGATTCTGTCTCAAAATAAAAAAAGGGCTGCGGATGTAGCTCAGTGCAAAGGCCCAGGGTTCAGTTCCCAGTACTATATATATATTTTTAAGAATTTTTAAATTTAATTAATTAATTTATTTTTTTTCTTGTTTCAGAACCTTTGTTTGTTTATTCACTCATTTTTATGGCCAGCTCAGCCCGCCCTGAGGGCAGGGCTGGCGCAGCATGTGGTGCCGGGGATCAAACCTCGGTCCCTGCAGCTGCCCAAGCTTTCCCAAGCAGGTGCTTTAGACCACTGAGCCATCCCACCGGGCCCCCCACCCCCAATACTATATTAACAGACAAAAAAACAAAAAAGGAAGAATAAAGAGAACAGGAGAAGCCTGACCGAGGACTCTCTACTCACAGTTTCTCCAGCATCTTGAGTTTACTCTGCACCTGAGAGGCCCTGTTGGCATTATAGCGAAAGCGGTCAATGAAAACCTGTGAGAGGAGGGCACACACCTGGTCAAGTGCCTGAAATCCCTAGCTCCACCCCACAGATGGCCCCACAGCCTTGCTGCAGCCTCACCTGAATGTGCTGGCGATACTGTTGCTGCGCCTCATACTCTCGCTGCTGATTGAGCAGCCGTTCCTGCTTGCTCTTGATGAAGGTCTCGAAGTCCCCCCGGTAAACATCTAGCCGCTGGCTGTGCAGGTGGATGATGTCTGTGGCGATGGCATTCAGAAAGTTGCGGTCATGAGAGACGACTAGGATTGTGGAGGGCCACGTCTGAGAGATCACAGGACAGGAGTCAACTCCTGGGCCCCAAAGATCTCAGAAGCTGACTCTCCTGAAGCCCATTCCAAAGCCTTTCCTTGAACTCACCTGCAGGTAATTCTCCAGCCACAGGATGGCCCTGACATCCAGCATGTTTGTGGGTTCTAGAGGAAGTCGGGGAGCACACATCTGGGGTTGGAGAGCTATTTGAACTAGGAATAAAGATGTCATCACCCCTCCACACCTCAGAGTCAAGGTGCCTTATTTGAAACTCACCATCCAACAGCAAAAGGTCTGGCCTACAAAAAGGAACACACAGTATGGGTTTTAGGCCAGCAGCTCATCATCATGTTCCACGGCCTACCCTGCACGGGGCTAACACAAGCCCAGGGGACTCACCTGGAAAATAGGGCTCGGGCCAAGGCCAATCTCATCCTCCAGCCACCTGAGAACTCCCTACAGACAGGCAAACCATTAGGGATGGGTGTTCACTAGGGAAAGCAAGAGCAAAATCAGCAATGTTCAGAGCCAAGATTCACAAGAGTGACTTACCGGGTGGGCTGCTGCTGCATTTTGGGAGTAAAGCCAAGGCCAGCAAGAATGACCGATGCCCTAGGTGTGAAGAATTGAAGGATCCAGTTGGAACAGTTTTTAGGATGGAAAAGAAGAAATACGACAAACACAGGGATGATCTGAAATACCTGGCAGGTGCCTTGTCAGCCTCAATCTCCTCCAGCTTGGCATAGACTTCAGCCAGCTGTGCAGCTTCTGAGCCCTCTGCCCTGGGAGAGAGAAATAGAAACCAAGCTAAGTTAGGGCTAAGAGGATGTCACCCCTATACCAATGGAAAGCAGCCACTGGCTGCTTATTGCTAAGATAGCAATAGAACACAAGAAGGACTTGCCCAAAGGGGCAGCGAGGAGCTGATTACTAGGATGGCCGTGTTGATCACAGGCTGCGGCAGCATGATGCTGCTCTGTGAAGGTACTCCCCACCCAGAAGCCCTGAGCCTGGAGCCCACACCTGCCCGCAGCAATCTGAGCACTGAGTTCCCGCTCCCGCTGCAGCAGGTCCTCTCGCACGCTGTCACTCTCCAGCACACTCTGCAGGGCAGGAGTGTCATCACTGGCGACCTCCTGCTCCACATGCAGCAGGGAGATGTGGGCTGGAACCCGCAGGCTCCGAGTGGCCAGCATCTTCAGCAGCGTGGTCTTCCCGAGCCCATTCCGTCCCACCAGCCCATAGCGGCGCCCCCATGCCAAGTTCACATCTGCTCCAGCCAGCAGTACCCTGGAGTGGCAGAAAGAGACCAAGGCACTGTTGGAAACAGCATCACAGCACACTTAACAAAAGAGCCCCAACATTGGCTTTAGCCCCATTTTATTGTTCCAATTTCTTCCATAACCGAAAAAGAAAAAAAAAAAAAAAAGCCCCTCCCTGCCAGTACTGCCTCACCTATCACCAAATGACACATCGAAGTTCTCGATGCGCACATCATAGGACTTGTTCTTGCCCGATGATTCCAACCGACTCTCCTTTCTGCTGCCTGCCTGGCTGGCTGATGCCTCTTCTAGAACACTGAAGGGGAGGAAAGGCAGATTTTAAAGCTCCCATGCTTTTCTCTTCTGATAGTCACTGCTCTGCTCTCTTCTGAATCCTTTCTCCCGAACTCACAGAGGGTTGCTGGTCTTCAGCGTGTCCTTTTCTGAGCGCTTTTCCTGTTTTGCTTTCAGTCGAGCCTCGGCCTTCTCTAGCTTCTTTGCATTCACTGTCTAAGTGAATTCCAAACACAAACCTTTTACTGTAGGATGTAAGCTCAGAGAAAACAGCTCAAGTAAACTGTCACTATCCACCCATGCGCAGGAGGTTCAAAAGTTCAGGAAAAGATACAACCAGCAATCCACCCCTCCCAAAGATACCCCAACAGTTTGATGCCCCACAGATACATTCTCCTCCTCTCTCTTCTCACCGAGGACTGTTCTCTCTTCAGCAGTCCTGGAAGTTTCATGTTGCAGTCTGCAAATGATTAAAAAAATTCACCTTCTAGCCAGTATTTTGACTAATAACACGCAGCCACATAAAGAAACATTTTGTAAAAATGTTACAATCCTGGGGATTGTAATCTCCAACTAAAAACAGAAACAAGCCCCCCCGCTGGCTCAGGTTGCCTTAAGTGTGGGTCTGGGAATTGAACTACCATCCCTGTGCCTGACTGGGATTGCCTGCGCAGCCTCTTAAACACCTGAGCTAACCCAAAAGTGCCCCCTAATCCCCCGCAAAGCCTTTATATGTGTATAAACATACAGATGTTGAGGCACAGGCTAGGGCAACAGCTCAGTGGCATAAGTGCCTGCCTGGCAAGCTCAAGGTCCTGAATTTGATTCCTGATTCCAAAATACGAAAAGTAAAGTAGAGGCCCAAAATCAACTCTTTGAAGTTGCAAAATCGGAGAGTGGGGTTGTTAAGCCAAGTCCATCCAACTCAAAGCCCACATGCTTCCTTGCATCATACTCCAATCGATAACTTGAAAAACCCTCATCCTTCTTCCTTTCCTCCTAGGCTGTTGCTCTCATAAACGTATCGGTTGGCCCCTACTACCCTTGTCCTGCGCCTCAGGGACAGGGAACCGGGGAGGAGGCTGAGGAAAGGACGGCGCGCTGCTAGCTGTTTCAGCCTCCGCGCACCCTTACCGTAGTTCTCCGCTATCTTTGACAACTGAATGGGGGCGTCCAGCAGCACCTGGCTGTGTCCCTGGCTCTGTGGCTCAGCCCTACGTGGGTAGGGGCACAAAGCGCAATTAGGACCCGAAGGCAAAGCTCGCTGACCATCAGGCTTTCTCCCCACCACGGGGCCCGGACCCTTCGCCCCCATCGGCTCCTACTCCCGGCACGTACAGGCGCAGAGTGTTGTACATGCGCTGGCACACAGCCCTGATGCTCGCGTCATCCTTGCTGTCCCCGGACACCTCCTGCAACAGTTCCCCCACAGCGTCCACTAGGTCATCCACAGACTCGAAGTCCCCGCTGCCGCTGTGCAAGACGCCTGGGCCAGGCGTGGCAGCCCGAAGAAGATACCAGGAAGGGCGGATACACAAGCACTTTCAGCGCTCGAACCGCGGCCCCCTGCCCAGGCTCCATTCGTAACCGCCCCTCCGGAGAAGAGGTCACGGGGAAGGGAGGCCTGGCAGGGGTCCCCAACACTGCCCTCGCTAAACCTTCCTACCCCCCCGACCTCCACTTCGCCCTATGCCGCCCATTGATTCGGTTGGGCTCACCGGTCACGTAGTCGAAGACCTGTCCGTCAATTTCGGGGAACTCGTTCCTCAGTATTTCAGCGCAAGTCGCCATATTCCAGCCAGCATCCAGTTTGCGCAGTCGCTGTAAAACGTCGACCGAGACCCGCCCCCTGCTCCCACCTAGAAGGTAGCCCCTCCTTCCAAAGCGCATGCGTAACGATGACGTAAGAGCAGCGTGGAACGCGCCTGGCGCGGCGAACGTGGTTGGCTGAGCTTTGCGCAAGCGCCTTCAACCTAGCCGGAGTCGCTCCCTGTGCGCCTGCGCTACTCGTTCCCAGAGACGAGCCACGCGTGCGGTTCTGTTAGGCGGCGATCCTGAGGCGAAGGGGTGGGAAGACGGTGCGCCTTAGTGGTCCCGTGGGTGAGAGTCGTTCTGGTGAGGCGCACAGGCTTCAAGAGGTTTTAAGCGTCCCCTCGAGGCCCGTTCTGCGGCCCGCGGAGCGCTGTGCTGACTCACCGCAGCCCCGGGCTCGGCCCCTTGCTTCCGCTGGTTTTGTTCAGGCCTCAGCCCCCGCCTCGCGCCAAGCGGGCGGTCCCTTCACACTTCGTGACTGCCCGCCAGCCAACTGGAGCTGTTCAGGCCATCCGGGTCTCCCACCACCAAGACACCTTGGCCAATATAGTCTATCCCTGAAGTTACTGCTCTGCCCTCTTGAATTCCTGTCAGTAAAAGCCCTTTGCCGGATAAATGACGCTACTACTTCATGTATTATGTAAATATCCTTCCAGTTGGCTCTAAAATTGGCATCCAGAATTACATCGTTGTCCACTTAGCCTTTTGAATTAAACATTGCTATAGCAAAGACCCAGTACCAATATTTGTAACTGATTAATTTGATAAAAGGACCAACTGGTGAGGGCAAGTCTGCTTTTATATCTCCAAACATATGCTCAGGGAGTAGCTTGCTGTATTTTTCTCTGGAGAGGTGTATCTGCCCTAGGTTTCCTAAGCACCACAGGGAAAATGAACTCTGCCAAGATTGGAAGACTGGCTAAATGGGAAAATAAACCCAGTTCCATTTCTTTGGATGACTGCATGCCCAAATGCCCAAATTGGACTTAGGCTAACTAAAAACTACTTCCAAAGAGTGGGTTGTGCTAGAAATGGAGAATCTGCTGTTTGTCCTTTACACATTTTTGTAGTTAACCAAACACTGTAATGTGCCTTGAAGCTTAGTAACTTGCAATAAATCTTTTTTAACTTTATACTGTGGCCAGCTCAGCAGGCCCTGGGGGTGGAGGTTGCGCAGCATGTGGTGCTAGGGATTGAACTGCGGTCCCTGCAGTTGCTGAAGCTTACCTAAGCAAGTGCTTTAGACCACTGAACCATCTTGCTGGCCCCAAATTCAATTGATATTTAAAAAAAGAAGAGTGGTTTGGAGAAAGAATCTGCCCTCACGAACTTGGGATAGATTGGGGCTGCTTGTCCTTGAAGCAGTTTTCTTCTTGGAGGAGCCAGGAGGCCCTGGACTGCGCTTTTGAGACAGTTGGATGACTCAGGAGGGGGCTAACTGGGATAAGACAAGGAAGGAGCTTCAACAGCACTTGTGTTTGGAAATTCTGCACGAAGCAGGCCTCTTAGCAAAGTTGTGGTAAGCCATCCCCTTAGTTTGCTGCTCCCTGTATCTCCCACATGGATACTTAGCTGACAACTCCACTCCTACAGAGTTTATTGGGTTTATAACTGGACGAAGTCACACGTGTACAAAATGAAGCACACTATCCCAAAGCAGAGTAAGGACTGAGGATGGGATCCATTACTGGCCTCTGGGGAGCTCTGAGGTGAGGGGGCAGCCAACCCTCCCACTCCAGAGGTATGGCCACAGGGGTGGAAGGGACAGGGGGCCCACCTGGCTTTGGTCACAGAACTCAGAGCCTGGCACTGGGCCAGGACAGACAGATGGAGAGGAGCCCCAGAAAACTGCCCTGCCTGGGGAGCTCAGGGACGGCTCTGCCAGTCCCACTTGCTATGTGATTGGTCCAGACCTAGACTTAGGGGATGGTGCAAAGGGAAGGCAGCAAAGCAGCGGGGAGGAGACACTGATGCATGGTGACTCGGGCACCTGGACCTGTGGAAGAGGTGGGGTGGGGAGGTGGGCCAGCTGTCAACTAGGTAGCTAGCAGCGGGTTTCATAAATGCCACTGCGGCCAATGTAGCGCACCCATTTGATGACATCGTGATCGCTGTAGTTCAGCTTCGGTTCAAACACCTTCAAGTAGCGCACCTTGAGGCCAGAAGGAGCAAATGGCACCTGGGCAGGGGACAGGTCCAGTTAGGGATATGACTTTCTCACAGCTGCTCTCCTCTGGGACCAGGAAGTTCCCACAGCTCTGCCCCACCTCAACCTACTGCACATGTGCATAACTAGGGTCCTGAAAGAAGCTGGGGAAACTGGCTGGGGTGGTGGAAAGCCCTCTGAAGAGTTACTAAAGAAATAAGCAAGTATATCTAGGAGTAACTAGCAATCATCCGGGTTTGAAGTCAGGCTTGCCTGTGATAATCTGGATTCCTTTAATCAGCAGGATGCAGCACCTGGAGAACTGCCTTAGAACACAGTCATCCTGCTCAATATTATGGACTTGAAAAATAAGGTAGAGAAAATTATATGTCTTAATGCACAAGGCAAAGTCAGCTCACTGTCCTGTCTACAAGGAAACTTGCTACCTTACTGGGCACTCAAATCTATATTTTTCCAAAGAATCTTTTTTTTTTTTTTTCTTTTCTTTTTGAGACAGGGTCTCACTGTGCAGTTCAGGCTGGCTTTGAGCTCTCTTTTGTAGCCCAGGCTGGTCTCGAACTCACAACGATCCTCCTGCCTCAGCCTCCCAAGTGCTGGGATTACAGACATGAGCCACCACGCCCAGCTAAGAATCATTTTGTGATAAGCCAAGAGAAGTCAAGACTGTTTCTCAGCTTGAAGGGAAAAAGAAATGGGTCTATGAATTAGTCATGTCCCTATTCTAGGTCTCCATTTCATCTCTAAGGTGCACAGCTGATCTGAGTGTTCGCTCAGATTTTTCCCAGTACTCTTGTCTTGGTGCTAAGTCCCTCTTCTGCCATACCTCAAAGTTCATGGAAATGGGGGGTCGAGCCCACTTCTTCTTGTCATTAGTGGGCAAAAGCTCAATCTCTGCACTGATCTGTGATTCCTTCATGCCTGCCATACGCTTGATCCTGGAAAGACAGGTGATGGGTAGCAGGTGCCCATGGAAGCTTGGAGAAATTTTGGGGATGGGGATAGGGAGTATCCACTTCAAGCAGGGAGACAGCCCAGGGCTTAAGGGAGGTGTTAGCACAGGGAAAATTGGTCAGGACCCTGAAAACCAGCTACTGTGGAGACTCTGGGTTTGGTCCTGCTCCTTTGGACCAGTTTCCACTTCAACAGATGAACAAGCTATCTCTCACCCTTTGCCTGCTTCATGAATTTGTTACAAAAGTGCACATATGAGCCCTCATACAGGCATGCTTGTGTGCACAAACATGAAGGTTGGCAAGAAGCAGAGGCACACTCTTCCTGCCCTCCCACCCATGCTAGGGGAGAACAGGTGAAGAAGGGACACTGTGAGTCCTGCCACATTCCCCTATAAAGGGAAGACTCACTTCCACACAATGGCGTTCTCGCTGGCCTTGTACTTGGCCTTCCCCTTCATGCAGATCACCTGTACTCCGCTTGTGTTCAGTGGGGTTGGGATCCTCACCTAGGAGTGACACGTGGGAGCTGTACAGGCCTGACCCAGCCACCTTTGTTCTTGGAGACCAGTTCATCCTTCTCCCCAAGCCCTCAATCTCACCTCAATCTTCTGAGCCAGCAGCGAGGGCTTGAAGTTGGACTTGATCACTACCTTGACCTCCAGTTTGGTGCGTCCTACTTCCCGCACAAGTGGGATCACCCGGAAAGGAAGGATGATGTCCTTGGTGGTGCGATACCTCCAGGGGTGGAGAGCAAGGTTGGTGACACACAGCAAGTTGCACTCCCACCCCATGCCCCTGCCAGCAGCACCCCGCCCCCTCAGCTCCTTGGCACCTCATTAGCTCAAACTCTCCATCTGGTGGGATGAAGCTGATGCTGCGTTCTGAGTCAAACTTGCTGAGTCGCACACACTGGTGGAAGGTGCAGTCATCAATGGCAATTGATTGCTTCCCGCTGTGGGCAGAAGATCACTCTTGGTGAGGATGGGAATGGCAGGAGTTAAACTGGGGGACCACTACATGCCAGGCTGGCACTGTGGGCCATGGAAAGCTGCCCGAATGCAGCTGTCTTGGAGATCCCTGCCCCAGGGTTCTAGGTGGGTGAGCTTTAAAACCTTATCACTTCTTGAGATTTGGGCTGCGTGGCATTCAGGTGTTTCAGGCTCAGTAGGCTGAGACCATCAGTATGTACAGACAAGCTATAGTCCTGGAGACCAAACGATGAGGTTTGCTTTCCTGTCTGAGGACAGTAGGCTGACAACAATGCCCTCATGCTTTTCACTGCTACCAAGTGCAATCAGCCAAGCACACACTTGCAACCTGGGGTTCACCAAACCCAATGAACATTCCAAAGCCCACCCACTCTTTCCTTCCAGCTCCCCCATGCCAGGCACCTCTTGCTTGTTTCATCAGCTGTGCCTTTGCCTTGCTTTTCAATGACAATCTTGTCATTCATCCCAAACTTGCACTCGGGCATGCCACTTAGGTAGCTCTTCATTACAACCCGGCCTGACACGTGCGCACTTAGCACCTGCCCTGGTGATAAAACAAACGAACAAGGCATAGCTGGGTTAAGCATGCAGGCCAGGGTCCTCCTTATCCCCCCTCTCTGGCTTCATGACAGGACCCTCACCCTGCGGGGACATAAGCAGGTTTACACTTTCCAGCACATCCAGGAAGAGTTCATTCCGGCGATACTTGATGCCCTCTCGCCGCCAGCCAATCTGCCCTGTCACCTGGCTGGTGATCTGGGACTGCTCTTCTTTTGTCTATGTGGGGGGTGGAGCAAAACAGCAACAGTTTCACTCTTCTGCCCTCAATCATCCCGTCTCTCCCACTCTACCCTTCTGGTCCTTACCCAGTGGCCCCTCTTTCCCTTCAGGCCCCAACGGGCAGGGCTGGGAAAAAACAGCAAAACTATAAGGGTGGAAGCAAAAAGAACAACTTACCTGATGCTGAAGACGGAGGGAGCAATGAAGTTCACAGGAGACAGCAGGGGAGGCAGAAAAGGAGAAGGCTGTGAGGCTTGGATCACAAAGGGGAGCCAAAGGGACCAGGGAGATAGCTTAGGGGCACAAATGCCTGCCTGGCAAGTGCAAGGTCCTGAGTTCAATCCCTGGTTCCGCAAAAAAAAAAAGAAAACAAACAAACAAACAAAAAAAACCCAAAGGGGAGCCAAAGCATTCTTCTCCTGAGCAACAGGCACAGCAACCCACACCCCCTGCCACAGTGTACAAGAAACTGCCAAAGCTGTATTCCTGGAGAGAGGTGCTAAATCAGTTGCCCCTGAGGGTGGGAGAGCCACACAGGGAAAGCAGGCATGAAATCATGGCAGGAGGCTCAAGCCAGCACTTCTGGTCAAGGGCAAGCTCATGAGTCAGCTCTGATAAGGCTAGAGGCCAGGTGGAGTGAAGGGAGGTGGGCTCCACTCTGCCTATAAAATTCAAGTACCTGACTCTTTTTTTTTGCGGAACTGGGGATTGAACTCAAGTCCTTGTGCTTGTCAGGCAAGCGCTTATTCTACTGAGCTGTCGCCCCAGCCCCTCAAGTACCTGACTCTTGATGCCTTGTTGGGTGATGAAAGTTTTCAGTGCACCTGTCTCTGAATTCTGGGGGTAGCCAAAGTCCAGGATCTCTGCAAAAGAAAGAGAACCATCAGCCCCTGAACAAACTGAAGGATCTCTCAGTCTAATCCTCCCCTGGCCTGGATACATTTGGCCAGACAGCTCCTAAAGACTGGGATCTAGACCAAGGCCTTCCAGCTTTGCAGCATTTATTCTGTGATTTACACTCTACTCCCAAACAGAGAAATCACAAAGAAAAATTACATGGCCAGTGAGTGAAGTCAAGAGGTCCTGGGTCCTTGTTTTTTTCTAGAAAATAGATGCTGGGAACCAGGAAGGACTCACATATAACAGAGGAACAACAATAAGGGCTGGAAAGCCGCTTCCCCCTAGGCTCTGAAGTAGCTGCTAAGACGGGAAGCTAGAGAATAGTCATGGAATCATGGCCTAAAGCACAAAGGCAGGAGCCTGAGTACTGGAGGGTGTCACCAAAGCCAAGAGGCTTTGGATAGGCCACAGCTGCCTCCCATCCCCCCACTAGTCTATTTATACCATGTTCCATTTCAGAGCACCTTTGAGACCTGGAATTGAGCAGGGCTTCTCAGGAGCAGAGATTCTCACCCAAGTCCTCAGGAACAAAGTTCAGTGCATACTGCAGCCATATCCAGTTACCCTCCTCCCCACCCAAGCCCCACCAACTCTGCCTGTCTCACCATCCAGCAGTTCATATATGAGCACAAAATTGTTCTTGATGTTTTCCTCGCTGATCTTGCCAAAGTAGGCAGCCATTACGTCACACATCTTGTAGAGGAATTCAAAGACCATAGCAGCGTTGACATTCTGCTTGGTGACAGCTGCCAGCCAGATGTTGGAGCGCTTAACATGGAAGAAGCTGGTGCGAGCAATGTTGGTGACGGGGCTGCGCACCTGCTGCCGTGCATGGATAACATTGACCCGAAAGGCATCCACTGCATTCCTCCTGAGGGAAAAGGTTGCGGAGGCTGCTCAGCATCTGTGCAGACCTCCACTGCAGATGCTGACAGCCCCACCCTCCATACTGCTGGCATCTGACACATACTCTAGGGCCCAGGCCTAAACCACTAGGGTGGGTCCATTCTCATGGCTCCAATGGGGACAGAAAAGGGCTGAGCCATGAGAAATAGGGAAGTCAAATGGCAGTGACAGGAGGGCAGATATAACTTCAAAAAGTGAAACTCATCAGGTTTAGAGAGGCTTTGCCCCAATTTCCCATCTACCACCACCAGTAATCTACCACTTCCCAGTAAACTCCAGGCCCAGGGAGGAAGGGGGAGGGGCAGTGAGACAGAGGGGATGTTGGGGTGTGAGCTAGCTTCCCTCTCCAGTCCTCGCACTAGTGAGTCCACTGGTGTGGAAGGCTGACTCCCCCAGACAGTGGACAAAGAGAAAGCACGAATCTACCACGTAAGAAGTGCCAAGGGTCCTAGAGCTGTGTCACTTATTCCTTATTTTTTGAGACAGGGTCTCACTATGCAGTTCAGGCTGACCTTCAGCTCACTTTGTAGCTCAGGTTGGTCTTGAACTTGTAAGAATCCTCCTGCCTCAGGTTCCTTAGCACTGGGATTACAGGCATGCATCACCATACCCGGCTGTGTCACCTATCCTTATCCAGGATCCAACTTCAGGGCAAGTTCAAAAGAGGAAGAATGATGAAGGAAAAAATGCCAACTGGGCCCCCCACCCGCCTGTACCTGGGCAGCAGCTTGATAGGCCGCTTACCTATTGCTACGCAGCCAATGAGATGGGATGAGAGAAATGACGCCAGCAAGAAGAGGAGAGTGACAGCAAGGAGAGAGGGTTAGACACACAACACACCAGGAGGGGTAGCACACATCATGAGATGAAGCAGATAAGACAGGCAAGGGGTGGTGAGCTCAGCGACACATGCAAAGTGGTAGGTCCCCATACTGGCTCGATCAGGCCCACCGAGGCGGCAGGAATACCAGAAGATGCAGCTAGCAAGGTTCAGGCGGGCCAAGAACTGCCACAAGTTAGCTCAGCCACAGAGGCAAGGCCAAGCCAACCTCTCAGGCAGGGAGCCATGAAGCCAGGGGCACTGCAATAGGCCCATGCTATTTTTCTCAAGCTCTTTGAGGAAGGAAAACAAAGAAGCAGAACCAGAAGAGCCTAATCTCATTAGAGCTGCTAAAGCAAGGACAGGTTGTAGTCAGCAAAGAACGATGGCATGCAGGGTGGGGCAGAATGAGAAGGCTGTGTGTCTCCTTGTTAGTCTGAGGGAGTCAGGACACAGCTAGCCAGGTCTACTCAGAGGGGCTGGAAAGGACTGTGTGACCTCCCTGTCTTTTCATTAGTGACCGAGAGTGCCGCAAACTGGCACACAACCTCCTTGAGGAGTGACCAGAGGAACTGAAAGTAGCTGAGTCAGCAGCCTGCCTCCTAAGAAAGAGAGCGGAGGATTTGGCAGCATGGAGAGGCTTTCAAGACAAGCCAGTGAAGGCCCTAACTGAGAGGGCTTTGAGAACAGGGCTTAGATGGCTCAATACTCCAGCCAGGCTCTAACTCCACCCACCATAAGCAGAGCTCTTCTGAAAGGAGTAATCAACCTGCCTGGCAAAGGCATTCATTCATCTCCAGCAGCCAGGCCTACAACTGACATAGGTGGCAGGAAAGACAGGAGTTCCGAGGGCAGTGGGGCCCTGCCATTCCACAGGTCAAGTAGACAGCCTCCAACTGGCTGCTAGGCCAATGCTGTCAAACTTAAAAGAGAACCAGGCTCTACTCGCTGAGATTCCAGGATGCAGCAAGGCATGTGGCCCAAGTCAAGCCTCTGGTGGAATAAAACCTGGTTCTGCATGCTGAGGCTGAACAATGGGGCACACTGGCTCAGCCAAGAGACTTACCCGATGTCA
Organism: Myocastor coypus; assembly: GCA_004027025.1. Lineage (NCBI taxonomy): Eukaryota > Metazoa > Chordata > Mammalia > Rodentia > Myocastoridae > Myocastor > Myocastor coypus. Next base: position 828 of record PVJA010047956.1, on the reverse strand, counting down.
TCTCGGTAGACCCGGGAGATGAGCACCTCCCCCTTGTGATTATAGATGAATAAGCCTCCAATCATGGCGGCAGCTCAGTGTCCACGGCCCATTGCTCAGAGAAGAGACCTAGGACAGGTGGAAGAAGTGAAGACTTCACAAGTCCTGTCAGTGTCCCCTGTAGGGCAGTGCAGGTCACAGGCTCCCCTTTAGCAAGTGACCCTGCAGGCCTCTCAGGCAAGCCACTCCCCTCAGCCAGACCCCAGTTCCTGTTTATCCCACATTCCATGGGAGAGAGGAAAAGGACTTGGGCCTAGGCTTCTAAGGCACTTTGACCCTCCCTTTTCTGGGGCTGAGCCAGAGACTAACTCCCCTCTGCCTCTTCACAGTGCTGAGCTAAGCAAGGATCCTTTTCAGCCCCCTCCTGTGCAGACTCTTAGTCAGACTCCAGCCAGTGAGTCACTGTCAAGGCTGCCTGAGGCTGCAGGAATGGCGGTAGGAATTACTCCAGCTGGCTCAGCCCTGGAGCCCCGGGCACAACCTTTCGATCACCCAGTCTCTCGTCTCCACTCCCCTTCTGAGAAGGCAAACAGGGCCTCCATCTCCGGAAGTCTACACATTCCAAGAATGGGTGTGCAGCTTTTAGGACTGGAGGGAGAGAACAGAGGCTTTCAGCTCTGACATGGGCCCAGAAGTGTGGCCTTAGCAGAGAAGTATCTTCCAGGCAAGAAAGGTAGTAAAGGGGCTGAGGAGATAGCTCAGTAAAATGAGCACTTGCCTGGCAAATGCAAGGACTTGAGTTCAATCCCCAGTCCCACAAAAAAAAAAAAAAAAAAAAAAAAAAAAAAA
>PVJA010047955.1:0-14431 GCA_004027025.1 Myocastor coypus | reverse complement strand
AAAAAAAAAAAAAAAAAAGCTTAATTACAATGCATGAAACGCAGAGCTAGATTGGTGAGATGAGCTTTAGGAAGCTTAGATCAATAACCTCCAACATTACAAGCTTCGCTGGTGGCCCACTGCAATTGCAGAACATTTGACTGTGTATGCATCTGCTTCCTCTTAGTCCAAAGAGAAGAACTTTCTTTTCTTTTTTTTTCTTCTTAGCAACATCAATAGGGAGGTGGGTCATGCCCACACACTGTGCTCTGTAGAACTATTGTGAGGACAATATGCAGTATGTCAACTGTTAAAAAAAGAAAGGGGAAAAGAAAAAAAAAAAGTAATGTTTATTGAAAGTGTTAATGTTTTGTTTGATCCATCTTATATACCTATATCTATTAATCTAAACTGATCTGATGATGAAAATATGTAATATAACCATTGTTAAATTTAAACAATAAAAATATTAAATCATGCCGGGCGTGGTGGCGCACACCTGTAATCCCAGCACTCGGGAGGCTGAGGCAGGAGGATCGGTGCAAGTTCGAGACCAGCCTGGGCTACAAAAGTGAGCTCAAGGCCAGCCTGAGCTGCATAGCGAGACCCTGTCTCAAAAAAAAAAAAAAAAAAAGACAAAAAAAAAAATTAAATCATGAAAAAAAAATCTCATGCAGTCATGGGGCAGCGACTTAAGGAGAGAGAAATTAGGGCTAATGACCCTTGGTGTGTACAGCCTTGGCTTGTAGGTTGTGTAACCTGGCTGGCTCTTCTAGAGGTGGCCAGAAATGCAGAGGAGTGAAGGAAGTCGCCTACACTGCAGACCCAGTGAAGTCTGCAGGGTCAGGACCCTGATAGGGTGCGGATCGAGCTCTTGTTCCCCACACAGCCCGACCCTGCCCCCATCCCCACCATGCGTCTACACCATGTGCTGCCTGAGCATGACTCAAGATTCTTCCTTTGGCCTGCCCATGTGATTCATTGTGAAATGCAGGCTGACTCACTAAAGGTCAGCAGATAGTGGTGAGCATTTGTTCCCTAAGCTGTAAAGAGCCTGTGCCACTGGGAGCTGAGAGAGGTACCTGGATCTGACCATGAGTCCTGTACCTGCTGCCTCTTGAGAAGACCTCCAGGAAGGGCCAAACACCTCAGAACAGTGGAATTTCCTCACCTACAGCTATCTGAAACTGAAAAGATTCTCCTCCCCTGAAATATCCTAAGAGGAGAGGCTGTCTGTAGCTACAAACTGGGGACATGGTGGCAAATGTGTATAATCCCAACACTCAGGAGACCAAGAAAGGAGAGTCACCAATTTGGGCTCAGCCCGGGAAACATAACAAAACTGTCTTGAAACAGAAATGGCTTGAGATTAGGTCAGATTTGCCTGGACTCAATCCTCGACTTACTGCTAAAAACAAGAAAAAAAAAAGAAAAAACCAGCCAAATAGCTCAACAGATTAAAGCACCTGCAAGCAGGCGCAGGGGCCAGGGTTTAAACCCTGAGCCTGCAGTGCCAGCCCTGCCCCCACCACCATACTGAGAGTGACCATGGTGAGATAGACGTGCCTGTAATCCAGCTCTTGGGAGGCTATAAACAGGCAGATCAGTATGAGCCCAATCTAGTAATGAGGTCCTGAACACCCTGTAGACCCTTCCCTACAAGGAAAGGAAAAGAAAGATCATAAATGATCAGAGACCTATATGGCTTCAGGACAACTTTAAGCCTCAGATTCACTGTGAAAGCTGCCACTGCTCCGCAAAGCCCCTTGGCTCCTGTCATCAGGCCAACACAAGGCTGACCCTGCATGCTCTGATTTTCTTTTTTTTTTTTTTTCTTTTTTTTTTTTTTTGTCTTTTTGAGACAGGGTCTCGCTATGCAGTTGAGGCTGGCCTTGAGCTCACTTTTGTAGCCCAGGCTGGTCTCGAACTCGCACTGATCCTCCTGCCTCAGCCTCCCGAGTGCTGGGATTACAGGCGTGCGCCACCATGCCCGGCTTGCTCTGCCTTTCTAGAAGACTGTTTTTTAGAGGAGAACCACGTAAAGAGAACTGTGATTAACCCTAAAGAACACTATCAGCACTGACACCAGCCACATGGGTGAAAAGTGTATTTTAGGGCAGTGACTCAGGATTTTTCCCCAGTACCCAAAAGGGCTTGTTCAGTGTCAATATATTCCAAGCCCAGGATGCTAAAACTGGAGGGACAGAGAACTAGGGTTGTAGTGAGTAATCTTTAAAATAAGATGAGGAAAATTGTAGAGCTCATTGTAAAAAGTGATGCCCCATGGCTCTCCCGGATGGTTAAGGGATGGCTTTCATGAATTATTGGATTATTTCCTTTGGGGGCTGAAACAGGGTCCCACTATGAACTCAAATTGCCAATCTTCCTGCCACAACTTCCTACCATGTGCCACACACCTAACTACAAAGGAATATCTTATAGCAGTTTCTAAAAAAAATTAGGTAGCCAGGAATGGTGGCACACACACTTGTAATTCCAGCACTTGGGAGGCTGAAGCAAAAGGATCACTCTGATCAAGGCCAGCCTGGGCTACAAAGTGAGTTCAAGATGAGCCTGAACTATATAGCAAGACTTATCTCAAAAACAAAAGGCAAAAAAAAGTAAGGTAGCCTGAGATGATCTATCTCCAAGACATGTAAATACTGGTAAATGATCAAAGCAAAATGAAGTACAGTGTGTTATACCATATGTTTTCTAAGGGCTGGGGAGATAGCTCTGAGACACAAGTGCCTGCCTGGCAAGAGTAAGTTTGTTAGTTTGAAACCTGGTCCCACACAAATAAAATAAAATGTTTTTTTAAAAATACAATATGTTTTCTATACAGAATGACAATATGGCCTAGTATAGTAGTCACTATCCACATGAGTAAATATAAATATATCTTAGCAACATCAATAGGGAGGTGGGTCATGCCCACACACTATGCTCTGTAGAACTATTGTGAGGACAATATGCAATGTGTCAACTTTTAAAAAAAAAGAAAAGGGAAAAGAAAAAAAAAAGTAATGTTTATTGAAAGTGTTAATGTTTAATTGTTTGATCAATCTTATATACCTATATCTATTAATCTAAACTGATCTGATGATGAAAATATGTAATATAACCATTGTTAAACTTAAACAGTAAAATATTAAATCATGAAAAAAAATAAAAAATATAAATATAACCCAGAGTTATGCCATGCCTGTAATCCCAGTACTTGGAAGGCTAACACAGAAAGGACACAAATTAAAATCCAGCCTGAGAAACTTAACAAATACCTGTCTCAAAATTTTTAAAAGGGGCTGGCAAGATGGTTCAGTGGTCTAAAGTGCCTGTTTAGGAAAGCTTAGGCAACTGCAGGGACCACGGTTCGATCCCCGGCACCACAGGCTGTGCCAGCTCCACTCCCAGGGCAGGCTGAGCCGGCCATAATACAAAAATAAATACATAAATAAAATTAAAAAGCACAGGGAAGTAGCTCAGCGGTAGAGTGCCCTTGGGCTCAATTCTCAGCATTTAAAAAAATTTCTTTTGAAGAAAAAATAAAATTGTGAATCAGGCTTTCACATAAGTGGTAATAGTATTGGGGCAGTATTTCCAGGAAATTACTTTGTAATCTGTCCAAAACAAAATAAGCTAATGGATATCATTACTTCACATTTAATTCTTTTTCATGGAAAAACATTTTAGCTACTAGCATTCTCTGCTTTTAGGGGCTCACAGGCAGCAAAGTGAATTAGCAATACCAGGGGAATATTAAATAAAAAAGTCAGTCAGCCATAATGCTCTAATTCTCTCTCTCTCTCTCTCTCTCTCTCTCTCTCTCTCTCTCTCTCTCTCTCTCTCTCTTTCTCTCTCTCTCTGTCCCTCTGCCCTTCCCTGTCTCTCTTCCTCTCTCCCTCCCTCCCTCTCCCTCTCTTTCTCTCTCTCTATGCGTGTGGATCATTACGATTTGATTCCATGTGAATAATTACTGGTCATACTTCCTGTTAATAAGGATGTTACCAGTTCTATAACAGAAATAATTGTTCTGGACAGGTGTGGTGGTGCACACCTATAATCCCAGCACTTGGGAGGCTGAGCCAGGAGAATCTGTGTGAGTTCAGGACCAGCCTGGGCTATAAAAATGACCACAAGGCCAGCCTGAACTGCACAGCAAGACCCTTTCTCAAAAAGACAAAAAAGAAAGACTTGTTCTGGGGCTGGGGAGATAGCTCCGAGGCACAAGTGCCTGCTGGGCAAGTGCAAGGTCGTGAGTTTGAACCCTGGTCCCACCAAAAAGAAAAAAGAAAAAAGAAAAAAGAAAGACTTGTTCTGATTGATTGGGGACACTTTCAGGCAGATGATGAAGCAGTGGACAGGAAACACCCAGCCTTCCCAAGACTTGGTATCTAGACACTGGCATATAGCAATATGAGGAAGAAAGTGGGGTCCTAGGGCCTAGCAGGGATCTGAAGCAAGGATCAAAGCCCAGTGAAAGTCAAGAGAGAGATCTCAAAGCAGAAGGAGGTGGCAAGCACCAAGTTCTCCTTGAGCCCTCATGCCCTAGAATGGGATGAACAGCTCGAACCTGAAGATGCACAGTGAATGCTGGTGACCCCAGAGGCATCCACAGAGAATTGCACCAGTGGAGCAGAGCAGCATGTGCAGCACCCGCAGCAGCCTGCAGGCGAGTTTTTCAGGTGCAGGAATCCCGAGGAGAGGGCAACTGGCTAGTGGCTATCTTGGAAAGGCGCCAACTGAGCTGAGAACTTGGAGCAGCTTCTGACTGGCAACATCGAGTGGCTCCCATGACAGGGTGAGATGGAACCAAGTACGAATCAGCAGGAAGCCAAGGAGCTGAGTTCAAGCCGGCAGGAGGTATGCAACATGTTGCAGGTTGAACCAACTGGGCTGCAGCCTCAAAGCCAGAAATCAGCCTGAACTTCAGAGGAACTAAAGGTGCAGGCCTTTTGACTACCCATAACCACTGTAATTCTACTGCTGGCTTGCTGGGATTAATCAACTCAGAGATGGGTTCTGTCAGTCCATCCAGTCCAGCAGAGATAGCAGAACCATGCTCAGAAGTAGAAATGTTCTCTTTTCTTTTATGGATTCTTTGGTCCTACATATATATAGTAGGACCAGCTCAGCCTGCCCTGGGGGTGGGGCTGGCACAGCATGTGGTGCCAGGGATTGAACTGCAGTCCCTGAAGTTGCCTGAGCTTGCCTAAGCAGGTGCTCTAGAACACTAAACCTTCTCAGCAGCCCCTTCGTTCTTTTTATGGATGTAGATTGCTTTGTTGTTGTATCCTGTTGTTTTTATTTCTTCCTTCTTTCTTTCCTTCCTGTCTTCCTCACCAATTTCCCAGAATTCACATAATCTTCCTTTGTCTTCCAGCCTTGCTGTTAATCATGTCTCCTTGTATTTCTACATTTGCCCCCTAACCCCTTTTAAATTTTCTCCCCTAAATGTAAAATCATATTGAAGTACTTTTACTTTGTACAATTTTCCTAGTTTGTTGAAAAACCACAAATATACTTCATATAGTTAAAGGTGAAAAATTAATAGTGACAAGTTTGGGCTGGGGAGATAGCTCAGGGGCACAAGTGCTTGCCTGGGACGAGCAAGGTCCTGAGTTTGATCCCCAGTTCCACAAAAAAAAAAAAAAAAAAAAAAAAAAAAAAAAAAAAAAAGAAAAGACAAGTTTGCCACTTTTAGGCTATGTTTACTGCTACTGTAATTGCTGGACTGGTACTTTAGCTAAGCTAACACACTTGTTCTAATCAGTTCTTCTTCTTGCAACTGAGATTGTGTAAGGATTATAACGAATATTTAGCCAATGCCAAAAGCAACAGGGGCTAGGCCAAACAGACAGCAACTTCTCATCCCTAATAAATTGAAGAGGTTGAATCTGCAACAGACTAAAAAACCCAAAAGCCAAGTATACTTGGAGGACATCTCTGAGTAGTCATTTCCTAAGAATTCTAAGCAGCAATAAAGCTACCTGCTGTAAGAAATTTACAATCATCAACCCACAAATTAACCTGGGAAGAAAGGAAGAAAATAAAAGAAAGCAGTATTTGTGTGTGTGTGGGACCGAGATTCAAATTCACAATGTTGCACTTGCCAGACAGGCACTTGTGCCACGGAGCTATATTCCTGGTCTCAGAGAAAAGAAAATGAGAAGACATTTGAGGAAGATGCAAGTCCAGAGTTTCAGGGAACCAAAGACAAACCGGGAGCAATCTGAGGTAGAACAACTTAGCCACCACCTGGACTCTCTGAAGTGGAAATTGCAGAAGCAATAAGGCAAATGCACTTCTTGAAAATAGTCAAATCAAAAGTAATCACTTAGAGAACTACAGAGACTGTGGCCATAACGAAAGACAGTAAGTGCTTTTGGAGAAGACACAGATAAAAAGAGAGGAGCATAGCGAAATGATGGAAACCATGAATACCCAACAAAAACAACAGAATCCATGAAACAGATCTCCAGGAAATTAAAAATGTCACTGAAGGGGCTGGAGAGATATCTCAATAGAATAAGCACCTGCCTGGCAAGCACAGGATCCTGAATTCAATCCCCAGTATCACAAATAGTAGTAGTAGTAGTAGTAGTAGTAGTAGTAGTAGTAGTAGTAGTAGTAGTAATAATAATAATAATAATAATAATAAAATTCCACTGAAAGTATACACAACAGACTGAGACAATGTAAGGACAGAATATCAGATCAGAAGACAGGATAGTGGCTAGCAACCATGAAAAAAAAGTTTCTTAAGCATAGCAAGGAATCATGAAAATAAACCCAAAAGCTGCTAGATGACATAAAGAAGAATAACATTAGATAGATCAGAGTCCATGAAAAATTACTTTATCTTTGACAAATGAACCAAACTATTTTAATGGAAGATATACAGACTTTGTAATTCTGAATGCCAAGGACTAAAGCCAAACGATGTATAATATTATACCATGCACTAAATTAAAATTGAAGTGAATTGGCCGGCCTGATAGCTCAGCGGACTCAAGTGCCTGCTTAGGCAGAGCACAGGGTTTGATCCCTGCTGTGCTGAGCCAGCCCCGCCTGTGGGGCACACTGAGATGGCAATTGAGACTGGGCATGGTGGCACACACCTGTAATCCCAGCACTTAGGAAGCTGAAAACAGGAGAATCACTACCAGTCGAATCTCCATAGTGAGACGCTATAAACCCTGTAGACCTTGCACTAAATATAGAAAAAAAGAAGGAAAGAAAGACATGGATCAAAAGATCTAAATATTAAAATAGAAACACAAAATTTGTTGGAAGACAGAATAGGTAGAACTCTTCAAGACATAGGTATGGGCAAGACTTCAAGAACAAAACCTCAATTGCATAAGAAATACTACAGAGTCAATGACTGTAATCTTATTTTATTAAAAATGTTTTGCATAGCAGAAGAAATTATCAACAGACTGAAGAGAAACCACAGTGGGAAAAAAATCTTAGCCAACTGTTCCTCAGACAAAGGACTCATATCTAGAACATACAAAGAACTGCTTCAAAAGTCAGACCTCCCCAATTTAAAAATCCAATTCAGCCGGGCGTGGTGGCTCACGCCTGTAATCCCAGCACTTGGGAGGCTGAGGCAGGAGGATCCTTGTGAGTTCGAGACCATCCTGGGCTACAAAAGTGAGCTCAAGGCCAGCCTGAACTGCACAGTGAGACCCTGTCTCAAAAAAAAATAAAAATAAAAAAAAAAAATAAAAATCCAATTCAAGGACTACACCCGGCTTAATTTTTTTTTACTTTTTTTTTTCGGTACCAGGGATGGAACTCTGGACTTTCTACTTGCCAGGCAAGCACTTACTCCACTGAGCTATCTCCCTGGCCCCCTAAAAATCCAATTCAGAAATGGACATCTGAGACAAATACACATTTCTCAGATGAAGACGTACAACAGCAAATAAACATATGAAAAATGTTCAACATCACTGGTCATTCAACAGATGCAAAGTAAAATGATGCAACTTCATTTCCGTCCAGAAAGAATGGGTATTACCAAGAAAGCAGCCACAAGCAAATATTGGTGGGGACATTGAGAAAAAGAAAATCTTCTCCACTGTTGGTGGGAGTGTAAACTGATAACAGCCACTGTTTAAATCAGTGTGGATAGTCCTTTAAAAACTATAATTAGTCGAGCTGGGCATGGTGGCGCACGCCTGTAATCCCAGCACAAGGGAGGCTGAGGCAGGAGGATCAGTGAGAGTTCGAGACCAGCCTGGGCTACATGAACTCAAGGCCAGCCTGAAAACTGCATAGCGAGACCCTGTCTCAAAAAATAAAAATAAAAACTATAATTAGAGGTTCCATTTTACCCAACTATTCTCTTTCTTGGTATCTTCCCAAAAGAATTAAAAGCACCAAACCACAGAGATAACTACACCTTATATATAACAGTAGCTTATAATAGCTAAATGATGGAAACATCTCAAATTGCTATCAAGCAATTAATTGATAAAGATGTGGTATTTTTATAAAAAGGAGTACTACTGAGCCATAACTACTCAGGTAAACTTGAGGCATTTCTAGCTAAATGGATGCACCATGAGGCCATAATGTTGTTACATAAATTAGGCATATACATGTAAGTATCACACTGTCACTTTGGTGTGAGAGACTGAAAATGTAAATAAGGACAAAATGTATAAAAGACACTGCAAAGTAGGAAGAAATGGTTCAGAAGAAAGGGAAACTAGGGGGCCAGGGATATAGCTCAGTAGCATAAGTGCCTGCCTGGCAAGCACAAGGTTCAGCATTCCATCCCCGGTACCAGAAATAAATAAATAAATAAATAAGAAAGTGAAACTAGGGAAAGAAAGGAAGGGAAAAGAAAACCTTGAGAAAAAGAAGGATAAAATGTCAACAAAGCTTTGAAAATAAGGACAGGAAGGGGAGTTGAAGGGAGGAATGGGGGAAGAGGTACAAAGACATCATGTAAAGATACAAATTCTCTATGATGAATGGGACCATTATGTATATCTAAATTATATCAATAAACTTAATAAAAATGAAGAGAAAAAAACAGAAGACAGTACAAATAACAACAAAATAAAACTATCCATAGAAGTCATGCAGAATACTTTCCAAGCAACAAAAAAGAATTAGGGGAAAAGAATTTGACATACAGTTAATTAAAGCATATACAATTCCAGTTTGCCATGATGAAAAAACTACACCAAGACATACAATAGTCAAAATTCCAAAAACTCAACAAAAGAAATGAATATTAAAAGCTGTTATAGAAAAGAAAAAAAATCACCTATAAAGGAAAGCCCATCAGAATCACAGCAGACTTCTCAACATAAAGTCTCAGGTCAAAGAGATTTTTGGAATGAAGTAATTCAAACCTTAAAAGAAAACAAGCTCCTACCCAGACTGATGTACCCTGCAAAACTGATGGAGAAATAAGATAGTTCCATGGCAAAGAACACGTGACCAAATTCACGCTCATGAAAACAGCTCTCCAAAATGTTCTGAAGGACATTATAGAAAGATAAAATGAGGGCTAAAATTTCATAAGCCCTAATGGAGTGAATCTACTATGCAATTTCAAGAAATTAAACAGAGGGGAAAGAAAAGGACTAATAACAACAACAAAAAATAAGACAAGAATAAGTCAATATATATGTTATAACTATCAAGGTAAATGGTCTCGATTCACCAAGCAAAAGAAACAGATTGGGAGAACGGACCAAGAAGCAAGATTCACTGGGTGTCAAAATGTATGCCTGTAATCCCAGCACTCTAAGGATGAAGCAGCAGGTTCACAGTGAGCTCAGGACTAGCTCAGCTACAAAGCAAGTTCAAGCCAACCTGAACTGCATCAGGAAACGCTGTCTTTAAAAGACAAAAGACCTAAAAAGTAAAAAAGGAGAAGATCCAATAATATGCTTGATACAAAAATCACATTAATTCCAAAATAAATTCATAGACTGAAAGTCAAAGGATGGAAAATAATATTTCATGTGACAAAGCCCCACAAAACAGCAGAGATAGCTATTCTATGTGCAAAGTGGATTTCACACCAAGACCGACTGAGAGAGGCAAGGAACGGCACTACACCCTTGTAAAAGGAAGAACTGAAGAGAAAGAGATAACAATCATATATGCACCAAAATACTAACACACTCAACTATACAAAACTAATACTGATTGACATGAAAAATCAAATAAGCACTAATACGATTATAATGGGGGACCTCAATTCCTACTGTCACAAATTGACAGATCAAGGAAACAAAAAGTCAGCAATAGAATATTAGAACTGAACTAACGTTTGGAATAAATGGACTTAGTAGATGTCTACAGATATGTATCAGAATACATGTTCTTCTTAGGTACACAGGAAGCATATTACAAGATAGATTACATACTAGCTCACAGAACATGCTTGAGAAATTGCAAAGAAATTGAAATTATCCTATGCATATTATCAGATGATAGTGTAATGAAACTAAAAGTCAATAGCAAGAGAAATTATAAAAACTTCATAAGCACATTAAATTAAATAACTCCCTCTTGCACAAGGAGTCAGAGATTAAATAAAAGAAGAAATTAGACCGTTTCTATAATTAAATAATAATGCAAATACAATATACCGTAGCTTATTGAGTGTAATGAAGACAATCTTTGGAGGGAAATTTGTAGCAATAAGTATCCATACCAGGAAAACAGAGCAAACTCAAATAAACACCCTAATGTTGACCCTCAAACTTGTAAATAAAGCAAAGCAAGTCAAGCCCAAACCTCAGATGAGAGGAAATCATAAGATCAGAGCAGAAATGAGTGCAACGGGGACTGACAGAACAATACACACACAAAAAAAATCAGTGAACCAAAGAGTTGGTTTTTTTTTAAAAAAAGATTAAATAAAATCGACAAACCCTTCACTAACCTTATCAAAAAACAGAAAGGAAAAGACTCAAATCCACCTAATTAGGAATGTAAAAGGTGGAAACACAACAGCTCTTGCAGAAATGCAAAAGATTACCAATATTTACTTTAAACACCTATATTCTTTTTTTTTTTTCTTTTTTTTTTTTTTTTTTTTTTTTTTTTTTTTTTTTTTTTTTTTTTTTTTTTTTTTGTACAGCACCTACAGGGTCTCACTACACAGATAAGACTCATAGTTCAGTTTCTCAATCACTGGAATTATTGGAGTGCGACACCACACTCAGTCTCAATCACTGTCTCAGCATGCCCTGGGGGCAGGACCAGCTTAAGGGAATCAAACCACATCCCTGTGTCTGCCTAAACAGGCACTGTAATCCCTGAGCTATCTCTCCAGCCCTATATTCTAATATGGAAAACACATAAGAATTGGACAGACTCCTAGATGCATATGAATTACCACAGCTGAATCAAAAACATATAAGAAGTCTACAGGGCCCGGCGGGATGGCTCAGTGGTCTAAAGTGCCTGCTTAGGAAAGCTTGGGCGGCTTCAGGGACTGCGGTTCGATCCCCGGCACCACATGCTGCGCCAGCCCTGCCCTCGGGGCAGGCTGAGCTGGCCATGAAAATGAATAAATAAACAAACAAAAGTTCTGAAACAAGAAAAATAAAATAAAGTAAAATAAAAAATTCTAAAAAAAAAAAAAGAAGAAGAAGTCTACATAAGCCCATATCAGTCAATGAAATTGAAGGTATAAAAACCTAGCAACAAAGAAAAGTCCAGGCCCTGATGAATTGACTGCTGAATTGAACAAGAAATTTAGAGAAGACCTAATGGCACTACTTCTTCAACTCTTTATTTATTTTTTTTAGAATTTTTAAAAAATTTTTTATTTATCTATTTTTTTCTTGTTTCAGAACCTTTGTTTATTCACTCATTTTTATGGCCAGCTCAGCCCACCCCGAGGGCAGGGCTGGCGCAGCATGTGGTGCCAGGGATCTAACCACGGTCCCTGCAGCCACCCAAGCTTTCCCAAGCAGGCTCTTTAGACCACTGAGCCATCCCGCTGGCCCCCCTCCTTCAATTCTCTAATGAAGCTGAAAAGGGGACTAATACTCCCAAATTCATTCCTAGAAGCAAGCATTACCTTGATACCAAAACCAGAGAAGGACCCAAGGAAGAAAGAGAATCACAGAAAAAGAAATAAGTAAATAAATAAAAATGTTAAAAATGGGGCCAGCAAGATGGCTCAGTGGTCTAAAGCGCCTGCCTGCTTAGGAAAATTTAGGCAACCAAAGGGACCAGCATTCGATCCCACCACATGCTGCATCAGTCCTACCCGCAGGGCAGGCTGAGGCAGCCATACACAAATAAATAAAGTTTAAATTAAATTAATTTTTTTTAAAATAGGAAAGCTTAGGCAACTGCAGGGAGTGCAGTTCGATCTCTGGCACCACATGCTGCACCAGTCCCACCCTTAGGGCAGGCTGAGCCAGCCATAATGAAAAAAAAGAAGAAGAAAGAAAAAGAATCACAGGACATTCTCCCTAATTAATATGGACATAAAAATCCTAAATAAGATATTGGCAAACAGAATATAGAATGTCATCAAGATATTTTTAATTTTATTATCATTTTATTAACACATAAGTGAGCAATGAACAGATATCACCAAATTGACTGACAACTATCCTGTGGAAAAAAATATTTATGTCATCCAGATCAGATGCCATGACCAGGTAAGATTCACCTCAGAGATGCAAGATTGATTCAGTATAGGAAAATCAATAAGTGTAGTACATTGTATTAACAGAGCCAAGGTCAAACACCATAAGATCATCTCAGTAGATGCAGAGAAAGCATCTGACAAAGTCCAACACCCATCCATAATAAAAAGAAAAAGAAAACCTACAGAAATTTGGAATACATGGTCTTTATCTCAATCTGATAAAAGCTGTCTATGACAAATTGACAGCTAACATCATACTAACTCAGTAGTTCTCAACCTTTCTAATGCCGTGACCCCACAATACAGTTCCTCATGTTGCGGTGACCCCAAACCAAAAAATAATTTTGGTGGCTACATCAAAACTGTAATTTTGCCTTTCCTGTGAGGCGCGAGCGGTGCGAGGCGAGGAGTTAGGGTGCTGGGCTTCTCGTTTTCATCGCGTAGACAACTCTACCGCCAAGATGGTCAATGTACCTAAAACCTGAAGGACTTTCTGTAAGACGTGTGGCAAGCATCAGCCTCACAAAGTGACCAGTATAAGAAGGGCAAGGATTCCCTCTATGCCCAAGGAAAGAGGCGCTACGACCGGAAGCAGAGGGGCTACGGTGGTCAGACGAAACCCATTTTCCGGAAGAAGGCTAAAACTGAGGCTCGAGTGTGTGGAGCCCAACTGCAGATCAAGGAGAATGCTGGCCATTAAGAGATGCAAGCACTTTGAACTGGGAGGAGACAAGAAGAGAAAGGGCCAAGTGATCCAGTTCTAACTCTGTGCTTAACTTTAAGGCAGATTTGTTGAAGACTAGCTGTAGGAAAATAAATGCAGTGCTAGCTACAAAAAAAAAAAAAAAAAAAGTAATTTTGCTACAGTTATGATTCAGAATGGCTTTAGGCGACCCCTGTGTTTTAGTTGTTCGACCCCCAACGGGGTCATGACCCACAAGTTGAGAATCACTGTACTAAATGGACAAATGCTGAAAGCTTTCATTCTAAAAATCAGAAACAAGACAAAGATGTTCACTGTCACCACTCTTATTCAATATAGTTCTGGAAACTTTAGCCAGAGCAATTATACAGAGAGAAAAATTAAATAAATAAGGATAGGAAAGAAAGAATTTAAACTACCATTATTTGTGGTACTCTACATAAAAGACCCCAGAAAAGCTCCACCAAAAAAAATTTCTAGATTTAATAACCATAGCCAGACAAAAAGTCAACACTCAGAAATCAACAGTATTCCTGTCCACAAATAACAAACTCACTAAGGAAGGCACACCTTTCATATAGCATCCAATAAAAATGAAATACCCAGGAATCAAAGTAATGAAGGAAGTAAAAGACCTGTACATTAAAAAATACAATAGTCTCTGAAAAAGGAGATTAAAGATGCTATCAGAAAATGGAGGGGCTAGGGAAATAGCTCAGTGGAACAAGTGCTTGCATGGTAAGCACAAGGTCCTGATTTCAAGCCCTACTACAGAAAGAAAGAAAGAAAGAAAGAAAGAAAGAAAGAAAGAAAGAAAATGGAAAACAAGTATCCCTTGCTCTTCAGTAGGAAGAACCAGTATATTCAAATTTTTTATGCAGGCTTAATGCAATCCTGATTTTAAAAATATCAATATTATACCTCACAAAATTAGAGAATACAATCCTAAAATTCCTTTGGAACCAAAAGAGAACTAAAACAGCAAAGGCAATTCTGGGCAACAAGGGCAAGGCAGGTGGTATCACAATCCCTGACTCAAAATTATACTAAAAAACTACTCTGTGTGTGTGTGTGTGTGTGTGTGTGTGTGTGTGTGT
>PVJA010047953.1:0-14435 GCA_004027025.1 Myocastor coypus | reverse complement strand
AGACAGGGTCTCGCTATGCAGTTCAGGCTAGCCTTGAGCTCACTTTTGTAGCCCAGGCTGGTCTTGAACTCACACCAATCCTCCTGCCTCAGCCTCCTGAGTGCTGGGATTATAGGCGTGAGCCACCACACCCGGCTTGTTAACTTACATTCTTAATCCTGCAGCAGAAAAGCTTTGTGATACTATTACTCTATAACATAGGTACTGGGCTTATCATCACTGGCTTTCTGAGTATCAAATATCTTTGACTTAGCTTGGAATTGATATTTTCTGACCATCACTGATATTCTAATAACTTTCCATATAATGTGATATAAGCATTTACACAATTTTGACACAGATATTTGGAAATTCAAGGAAATACAAAATTGTAGCATGTCAAGAATATGGTTTTTGGCCCAGTCTCTTATTTTCAAGTACTACTCTTGAGAGAATGACAATTTAAAATAAATTAATGCTAACCAGGAGACATCATGGGATAGCCTGGCAAGAAGGATCTAGAAAAGTGACACATTCCTCATGGGAATTGGAGACAGTTGGGTTTTTGTACACCTTCTACACTTGGAACTGATGTGGGCCTTAGGGGGCTGTGGTGCATGGTGAAGTGTGTGTGTGTGTGTGTGTGTGTGTGTGTGTGTGTGTGTGTTCTGTGCCGCCTGCTGGCATCTCCACTGTAGTTCCTTTGAAAGTACAGCTCCTGGGCGGGGGCGATAGCTCAGCAGCCTGAGTGCCTGCCTGGCAAGTGCAATGACCCGGGTTCCATCCTGAGTACCGCATCTGGGTCAGCCCGAGCCTGAGCGTGCTACCGAGAGCGGGCGTGGTGGCCTACACCTGTAATCCCAATGCTGGGGAGATGAAGACAGGAGATCACTAGGAGGCCGAGCTGTGGACCCTGTACCAAGTAAATCAATTAACTATTTCAACATAGAAAGTGCTGCCCTGTCATATGTTCCATTTGTGCGGAGCCGGTTTCTGTCCTCGTCAGCCATTCCACCTTTAGTGTAGATTTTAATTTTTCTAATGTCAGAAAGAAAACACCACAAAAAATCTTCGTGTCCTCCATAACATGAATAGATACACAGAGAAGGAAATTGGAAGTGAAATCTCTCTAGGGCTCTGACAGTAGGCATCGTGCTGCATTTGCTGGCATGGGTTTTCAAGCACTTTCTGTATCCTACTCACTCAGTAGAGTTCTCTGTCCCAGGCTTTATAATTCTGTGTGTTTTAACAAACGCCACCATGGCAGCCCGAGGACAAGTGTCCAGAGCGAGTTTGTAGCTGAGAAAGCGTCCCTTGTGCCTGCAAAAGTGTCCCTTGTGCCTCCTGGCGCCCTGCTGTCTGCCTCCCCTGGCCTGTGTAGTGACTGCGCAGCCGCTGTCCGCCCTTCGTGCACGGCCTGTGAGGCTGCCTAGACAGACGGCCACATGCGGGAAGAAGGTCTTGCTGCCGAGCTCCGTTCCCTCGGGGTGACACGACTGACATAACCCGCGTGTTCTCAGGCATCCATGGCTCATTCTGTTTTACATTCCAAATGGATTTCCTATCTACACTCATCAGTGTATAAAACCATATTTTTGTTTTATATCTGTTCATGGGTTGACCGTCATATGGAATATTTCTATTTTTTTGGCAAGGAAGAACCATGCTGATATAACCATGTTTGTGGGTTTATGTGCACATAAATTTTTATGCGTGTGGCGTGAATACTTGGCAATGGAGCTTCCCAGTTGGACGGGCAGTGCGCGTCTCATTTTCTGAACTACTGTCTGGCGGTCATCAACGGTCCTGCCGTGTTTCACTCCCACGGGTGACGAATGAAACCTCCAGTCCCTGTGTCTCATCACCAACCCGTGGCATTATCGGACTGTTTGTATCAGCTTCTGATCTCAGAGAAGTAGGGTCTGTGTGCAGCCGCAGTGGACATCTCCCAGGGGCAGCGATGTGCAGCATCTCTGTAGGTGGCTCTGTCTCCAGGCTATACATCACAGGAGTGAAAGCCTCCTCACAACCTGCCTGTTTCTTTGTTGTCTGCGGTACTGCGTGCACTGACCCAGCACTGAGCTACATCCCCACCCAACTTGGCCCTTGTTCACTCAGTGATTTGTTTACTCACTGTACAGTTGGATATGCTGCATATATTCTAACCAAATTATTTGTTGAATATGACATTTGCATACCTTGTCCTGGCGATTACCTATCTTTTTATTTCTCAGCAGTATTTCCCACAAAGCGAGATGTTTACTTTTGAAAAGAATCAATGTATCATAGATCTTCAACCTAGTCACCAATATTTTTCTTGTTTTCCCTTTTAAAATATGATCCAGATTATTGTCTTTTTTTTTAATGTTGACATAAAGATCAAGTTTCATGATTTTACAGCTGGGTGTGATGGCATGTGTTCACGACCCCAGCACTCTGGGAGGCTGAAGCAGGAAGACAAGTCCAAGCTCAGCGTGGGCCATATAGTGACTTAGCAACTCTGATGCTCAAAAGAAGAAATAAAGCAGGGTCAGGAGATGAAAGGAGGAGAGGGAGGAAAGGAGGGAGAGAAGGAGGGAGGGAGGAGAGAGAGCAGGAGGGAGGGATGGAGGGAGGAAAGGAAGGAAGGATGGATAGAAGGAGGGAGGGAGGGAGAGAAGGAGGGAGGGAGGGAGGGAAGGAGGAAGGGGAGGAGGTAGGCAGGGAGGGAGGGAGGGAGCAAGGGAGGAAAGGAAGAAAGGAGGGAAGGAGGGAGGCAGAGCAGAAGGAAGACAAGGAGGGGAGGGAAGGAGACAGGGAATGTATTCTTAAAGACTTATTTCTGCGCTTCAATTCACCTGAACTGTTTCTCTAATGTTTTGCCCGAACTGTACTTTCTCTGTACTACAGTGTTATGGTAAGTCTTAAAATCAAATAATATAAACTCTCCAATTTCTTTCATTTCCCAAGTTATTCTGGTTATGCCAGGTTTGTTTCCTTTACGTGTCAGTTTTAGAACACTTTTGTCCACATCAGTGGGGGTGATTCGCCTGCTGACATTATCGCTCCAGTCACATTAAATGCACACATCAGTTCGGAGAAGACAGACACTCCCTCGGCCACTGCGTGTCTTTCTATTGATTTCAGACTAGATCGCTTGTGCAGTGTTTTGCAGTCTGCACCATACAGTCCCTGAACTTACCCTATTACTTTAAAGTCTATCTCATTTCTTGTTGGATATGAGCACGATTTTTTGTTTTCTTTTTGTTTTTAATGTACTTGGTTCTTACAGGGTCTTACTATGCAGCTCAGATTCACAGTGATTCTCCTGCTTTCAGCCTCCCCAGCGCTGCGATTACAGGCATGCACCACTGTGCCCGGACTTTGTGGCAGGCCCAGCCTGCTGTTGGCATGGAGATGGCATGGCACCTGGTGCCAGGGATCCAACCGTGGTCCCTGAGTTGGCCTAAGCAAGCGCTTCAGTATCCAGAACTATCTTGCTGACCCATGGGTACAGCCTTGTTTGATTCTTTAGCTTTAAATTATCACCCCAGATTATTCATTGCACAGCTGTCCTTGCTATATTCTATTGAAACGTCAATCTCACAGCCTTGCTAAATCCACCTTTATCATTAGATTTCTTAAGGTTGTCCATACACATAACTATGATATTGGTAGCTAGAGTTTTACTTCTTCCTTCGTGACTTTATGTCTACTTTTTTCTCCATGTGTTGTATTTGGCATGGAAATTTATTGCTAAACTTTCATTTATTTTATAGACGTACCAGCTATCTCTCTGTTACTAATTTCCAGTTAATTTTCAACCAATATCTGTCCCTGTCTGGGCACCTGGGCCGCCCAGTGCCGCTGAAGCAGCCCCAGCCTGAGGCAGTGAGTAGCACAACGACAGAAGGCAGTGGCGCTGTAGCGCTCTGCTGGAGGGAGCAATTTCCTCACTCCTCCTGTCAAGGAGAAGGATGTTCCTCCAGCCGTTAGTGTCTGAGGCACAGCTACTGCCCCTCTCTTCTCTGGAGAATACCTCAGGGACTGTGACTCACCTTGGGCCTACAGAACCAAGTGGACAAAAGAGTCCTCTGTCGTCACCCCTTGGGGACGCAGCCTTCAAACAGTATCAGGTGTTCTGTTGGAGCTTTTCTGAGCCTGTGCTATGGCATCCTTCGGGGATTCAGGCTGGTTGGGTAGAGAGCTCAGGGCCTTCTTGGCAAGTGCGAGGTTGTAGATTTGATAATTTAATTCTGGGTACAGAAGGAAAGAAAGAAAGAAAGAAAGAAAGAAAGAAAGAAAGAAAGAAAGAAAGAAAGAAAGAAAGAAAGAAAGAAAGAAAGAAGAAAGGAAGGAAAGAAAGAAAGAAAGAAAGAAAGAAAGAAAGAAAGAAAGAGCAATTAGGCTGCCCTAAGCCCCCTGAGCTTTATCTGAGAGGGATAGGAGAAAGGACATACATACACACACACATACACACACACACACACACACACACACACACACACACACACACATCCCATATCACCAGAGACATGGTGGTTATATGGCTTCTATCTGACACCTTTTAGTTGTGATCAGCGAAAAAGAAAAGTGTCTGTTATGATTTGGACATAAAGTGTCCCCCAAGAATCTCACCAAAGATGGGACTTTTGGAAGATGATTGGGAGCCAGGGGTGCTGCACCCACCAGCGGACTGAGCCACTGACGAATTCATGGATAAACATGCTGCTGGCAGTGGGGCCAGCTGGCCACTGCCTAGGGATGACGTCATCCTCCTGTGACTGTGGAGTAATTTCCATGTCCATTTCTCACGGGATCTGCCTGACCCAGTGATAGGGAAAAGGCATCTTCTTCGCAAAGACGAGGAGGTGGAAGCTCAAGTAGCACATTCAGCGGAGCTGGGATGCGCACGTCTGAGCGACTACATCCCCAAAGTAACCACGAGGAAGCAAAGCATCCCTGAGGTTGGACTCCGCGGGGGCAGTGTAACCGCCTCTGGTTCCCCCGCCACCCCCGCCTCCCTGCTTCCCGGCTGCCAGGAAGGGGCCGGGAAGCTTTCTCTGCCTTGCCCTTCTGCTATGGTGTCTTCAAGTCAGCAAAACACGGACCTAGAAGCCTGAACTGTGATCCAAACTGAATCCCTCCTCCTGTAAGTTGTGGGTGCTGGACCTTGCATCCCAGCAGTGGGTTAGCTGACTAAGACAGTTGCCTTACTCGTCTTGAGATGTGCCCAACTGCAGGCCTGGGAGGATTCTTGACGTGGCCATTTTTCAGATGACATGCTTGGGATCTTTGGTAGATCAGCAGATCCCACCTGTTGTATGATTGTTCTCCGGTGCCAAAAGCTACGATGAGAAGACCCGGTGAGTCCTTCCGAGGACTCACCGAGATTTGTCTCTCTCAGCGAGCCCAGAGCCTCAGAAGGCTCTTCCTTCTATTCAGTATTTTAAAAATGGCTAAGGAATACACATCACTACTTTAATAGACACAGCATTTTCCAGACACATAGCTCACGCAAATGCTAACAAATAATACTTTAAGCAGGGGAGGAGGCAACCATCGGTGTCATGTAGCAGATAAACAAGGAACAGGGCACCCACGGGATGAGCCGCCATCCGCAACCTTGAGCCCCAGCTCTCCGGGAATCTCAGGCAGCAGAAGGCAGCCCTCCCTGGGCTCTGTCTATAATTCAAGGGCAGGGCACCTGCAGGAGGAGCTGCCACCTACCAACTCCAAGCCTCAGCCTTCCAAGACTCCCCAGCAGAAGAAGGCAGGCCTCCCCAGGCTCCGGTCCACGTCTCACCACATCTAGACACCAACTGGCCTTCATGCTTATCTCTATGTTACTACACCCACCCCTTGGAAACCTAGGGTTGCAAAGCTACCCCTGCTATCTTCCCCTCCTATCCTCAAGATAGCCAGTCAGAGCCGGGGAGATAGCTCAGTAGAATAAGGGCTTCCCTGGCAAGCACAAGGTCCTGAGTTTAATCCCTGGTATGGGGGGAAAAAGAGATGACCAATCAAAGAGGAGGAATCTCCTGGTGGCCAGTGTCCTAGAAGCCAGAGTTGCAGCTGCTTCCCACCTATGGTCCTCACAAGAGGACATTACCCTGTCCATGCTGAGCTTTCAGGCTGGTGGCAGGACCCTAAGAAAAAGGGGGTTCTAGGGACCCTTCATAAGGATGCTTCCTCTCCCAACGGGACAGGATAACTTACAGTCAGTAATGACAACTTTATCCCAGAGAGTTTAGAGTAAAAAAAAAAAAAAAAAAAAAAAAAAAAAAAAAAAAAAAAAAAAAAAAAAAGCCTTGTTTCATCAGGGCCACAGAAGCTACGATTTTCTCCTTTTCTTCCTTAAGCTTTTATCTACTTACCTGGCACAGCGTCTGGCACAGCGAGCCTCCTGTCTCAGCCGCCCCAGCACCATCCTGGCCTCCTTACAGTGTGCACCACCAGGCCCAGTTTCCGTGGTCCGCACGGACAGCCTGAGGTTCCAGGGCCAGCACAGCGTGTGGTACCGGGGATGAAACCCAGGTCCTTGTGCTTCCCCGGCAGGTGCTTAGACGGCTGAGCTGTCTGCCCAGCCCTACATTTCTATTCTTGACTCTAACAGTCACCTAGAGCTTCCTTTGGGGTCCAGCTTTGCGGATCACAACTCCTGCATCAGCGTCTTTCTTTCAATTCTCGGCTTAATGTTACAACTCACTCTCGCATGGTCTCAGTAACTGCTGGCAGTGCTCACCCCCCGCCTGCTGGGACCTCATTCTCAGGGCGCTCTTGCGCCACCCTGAAGCTGATCAGAGACTTTCTCTCCCTACCAAGGACATATGTCTTCAAGGTCACCTTGGGGATACAGTGATCGGAGCTTGTACTCCAGTCTCCAACTTGTGGAATTAGAACATACTGCTTACTTTCCTTCGACGTTCATTCCCTCGCAGTGCAATGTAATAAGCTCTGACTCCAAGTTTCCTAGACATCTCACCCCCAAACTCTCTTCCCCTTGCCACCACGCAGAAAACCACAGTCCCAGCCCCACCTGTTTTGTACTCTGGTCTAACAGGTCTGCCTGAATTTGAGCTGGGCAGAAAAGCACAGAAACTCTCCTTTTTTAACATCAAAAGTTTTCCACAGACCAGGTAGCCCTACCAAGACTAGCTCTCCCTCAGCTGTTCCAGCTCACAAACACCCACGAAACCCTTAAAAACCCTGTGCTTAGCTTTATTTGCTGCTGCCTTGGTCTGCTAGATAGCCAGCCCACCTGCTCCTGCTTCCAATAAATCTTCTTGCATCAGAATGCCTGGTCTGGCCGATTGCACAGGCTTGTACCTAACACAACCAACATGGTGCCTTCTATATCACTGCATACAGTAGATTAAATGAGAAAGGCATACCTAACTATCTAACAAACCTAGCCAATATCTACATAGCTACCCAAGGAAAGATAAATTACCTCCTCTCCTCAAAATTCTGCTTGGGGGTCAGACTTTCCCTCAGTGCCCTGCAGATCTCTCATCCGAGAAAATGAAGAAGTGAGTGAGGTCAAAGGGTCCACGGTGAAAGACGGCGGGCCACCACCAGACATGGCATCTTAGCCTTCAAGTCCCAATACCAACTGGCTTAACGAGGACTCAGAACAATTCTCAGGTACCCAGTCTCCGTTGCTTCACTGAATCCTGAGTATCCCAAAACAAGGAGAGTTGGAATATTCCCTCCCGCCTGCGGCTCCTCAACCCAAGTGGGTACCCCCAGTGCTCTCCCCTGCAGGCTCTGCGGCCCGCAGGCCCATCCTAGCACCTGCTGCTGGTCCAAAGATCTTCCAAACACCTCCCAAGACCCACTTGAGTAACAATCCCCAAACTTTCCTCGGTTCCTTCTCTCACCAGCACACTCGTCGGGGAACTCCCGAGCTTGCACATACTGCCTCTACACCAGTCTGCCTTCCCACTCCTCAGGCCCACCACTCATCTGCACTCATCTGCAAGGTGTGGGTGATTAGCGCCATAATTATCATAGCTGCGTTGTGACAGCCAGGAAGCATCTGAGCTCCAAGCTGTTCTTACGAAAATTCTGCCTTGAAAGGTGATGAGAGAGGAGAACCGGGGAAACGCTCCTGGGCTCAGAGTTTAACGCATGGCTTTCCAAACGCCATCTGCCTGCGTGGCACGTCATCACGCGGTGCCGGGCGACCAGCAGGGGCTGATTCTCTTTCCTCCTTCCGGTCCTGTATCTATGGGTCCTTTTGTCCCACTTCCCAATCTGGGCGAACATTTACTGAGTGCTATCTAAGGGACTAAATAGGAATGAAAAGCATAGCTCCTTTTTTTCTGCTCTCCTGACACTCGCACGTCAGCTAGGATCACTGATTCATGTGTGGATTCACCAACAGTGGCTTTAATAAAGCTCTGAGGAATGTCAAGACAGAGCACAAGGGACACACTGAGAGATGAGGAAGAGGCAGGCTCTCAGGATGAAGGGGATTTGGCTAGTATTTAGGGGGATTCTTTCCTAAACTTTACCAAGGCAACCAAAGTGTCTGTAGCACATGGCTCATGGCTCGTTACTGGGCATGTTTCTGTAGTTTTGGGCTTTGTTATCAGTGTCTAGGGTCTGTACGGTTGAGCTTGATAGAATGAAGGAAAGAGCATTTTTGACAGAGAAAAATCCCCAATAAATGTGCAGAAGGTTGTGGTCCCAGGGGTTGGGTGGAAACAGCCTACAGAGATGTCTACTGTCACCAGGAAGCTGGGACTTTGGTCCTGTGTGCCTTTGATAAGGTGTTTAGTCAAGACATATGGGAAACCATGTAGAATTACACGTAGAGCTCATGGTAAAGCAGAAATGGCCTTATGTCTGCAGGGGACAGGGTGAGTGGAGTCCCAGAGACACCCACCTCCAGAAAGTGTGCTTGGGTAGCTTTTATGGGATAGAATTACCATGCTGATTATGGAGTTTGTCAGCGATCCCTTAGCACTTCCTTCAGGATTCCTAAACACTCTCCTTTTCTTTCAGATGTTCTGTCTTCCCTGGTGAGCTTCCATCATGTAAAAATTTTAGGAAAGACATTCATGAAAGACAACTTCTGATAGAATCCAAGTCCCAGCCCAAGGTGGAAGGGTCTTCGGCACAGAACGTTTCCTTTACTGATGTCTTTGGGTGACAGGCTACGTCAAGCCAGAAGCCGGTGTGTCTGCTTTGTTCTAGAAATAGAAACCCTGTGTCTTCAGGTCTCCGACCTCCCAGGAGATCATAAGTGTGTTATGTACCGAGGTCCTTATTCCTTTATTGAGGTGCCACTGACAAGGCCTGCTGTCTCGCCTCCCCCCACCCCCATGTGCCTTGGTCTCAGCCCTATTCGTGTCTAAACATAGTCCCACTTTCCAGCCTCTAATTCTGGGAGCTAGCTGAGCCAAGGAACCTTCCCTATGTTCCCGCTTCCTCGTTTAAGAGGCGGTGACGACACCAACTCACAGGATGTGTGGAGGTAGCACGGTAGCTGCTGGAAGACGCTGGGTCAGCATGTGACCGCCACTAGTCACTGAACTTCAGTCTTCTGAGAGGCACACGTCTGTCTCTGCTCTGGAAAAGCGACGATGCCACATCTGCGTCATAAGGCATCGTTAGTGACTACATCTGCTGTCACACGTGGGAGCCTGTTAGCGCGTGGCCCCCAGCTCTGTGGCAGACCGAGCCCTGCCCCCACTCGGAGTCACAGGTGGTTGAGTCTTGTCCTGCGCTGTCACTTTCAGAGGAGAAGTGACGGGTTAAGTTTGAGACGGAGAAGAAGCTTGAGAATCAAGCTGTGTTCCAGTTGCGTCTTTCTCAAATACTAGTTATTGACCCAGGGCAAGTTACTCTATTATCATGCAATGGGGTTTTCTAAGTCAAGGAGCAGATTCTATGAAACCATGGGGCTGTCCCGTGGCTGCTGAGCAAACCCTCCACCGCCACTTGCAGCACACAGAACAGGTTCAGGGAGTGCGGCGTCCTTCCTCTGCTCCACGCTGTCCTCGGGGAGTCTCCTGTCTTAGCTTGTCCTCTGCCTCGGAGGTCAGAGCTGTCACTTGAAATCTGCCTCATCGGCATGGAGGCAGAGTTTCTCCTTGAACGTGTACCTGGGTCAGAGCGAATATCTTCTAATTATGTTTGGAAAATGAGCCGGAACATCTCCATGGGGCCCCCTGGGCAGGGCTTAAGGAGGATTGAAGCCCTCGCTGCGGAGATGCTGCCCAGACACAGCCTCGCCCTGTCAGCCAAGCTCGGGCTCATGGGGTCCTTGCCCTGGATTCTAGGACACTTCCAGGAGTACACTGCCACTTTGCAGGCAGGCGTGATCGTGAGCAATCTGCGTACAATCTGCGTACACTCTTAGGTCTATCCATCTACCTATACCTACGTATGTTAATGTGCTCACATGACGTAGACGAGGACAACAAGACAGAACACGTCCCTTGGGAAAGTCACATACAGGAGGCTTTTAAGTCGACAACGAAACCTTGAGCTCCAAAGCAGATTCTGTGAGTGAGGAGTCCTGGGACCCCGCGCACAGCCGTCCTGACAGATCCTCTCTTCTGTGGGTGAGTTTCAAGGCATCGTGAAACTTGACACACTTCAGGACAGTTGTGTTGAGGTGGTATGGTCAGTGGAGCTCCAAAGGGGACCAGGACAAGATGTTCTCTGCAGTCGATGAAGCACTTGCTGTAGTGAGCGGGGTCCTCTTGGGTCCCCCCATGGCAGACCCCAGCTGGCTTGCTCTCCCAGGGAGAGATCTGCTTATAAGATATGCACTGTTTTGTTTGCTTTGGAAGTGGCAGTAAATATCAGAGGCATCCATCTTGCCATGAGGAAATTAAATTTGTCTCTCCTCGGCTTGAGCGTGGCCACATTCTTCCAGGAGAGCAAATCCACAAGGGATGTCCTTTAGCCTCTTACCTTGTGCAAAGGTAACCCAGGCCTCTGTCCACCCCTTCTACCCGTGGTGCCATCTCTGTCTTCCTCATCCACTAGGCACCGCACAGCTGTCACCCTGTCACCTCATATTCCTATTTCCAACCATCAAGAGAAATATTTTATTACAGTGACACCTCTAAGCATTTTCCCTCTGCGCCACAAGGTCCCCTCTGCTAATAGCTTCTTCAGGATGATACCCAAGATGCCTTACAATGTGCCGTGTTGGTAAAGGTGTCAACTATAGGCCCGGAGCCATATTTTGTCCTTGATAGATCTCTCCTTACTTAAATTGCCACCACCCATAACAACAAACAAAACATATCATTTCCAAATACACATCCCTTCCTAAGTCTGTGTCTTTGGATTGCCTGGGAAATTCCTGCCTGATTTTGGTATGAATCTGAAACCTTCCCTTGCCCCTGTGGGCCCTAGCATCCTTTTCCCCTGGTGGGGGCACTCCTTAAGCAACCACGCTGAATTTCTGGAAGGCCCCCCTTCTTGAGGAACCTTTGGGAAGCCAGGGACCAGTGTTCCGTAGAAAATGATAGCCTCGCTGAGAACCAAGCTAAGGAAGAAAGAGTGAGGATGACATCACTTCCGGCATCAGCAGGAAAATACTGAGGACGCCACTGCGCATACAGATACCGGAACATTCTCTCTGCTTGGGTTGAGAAAAGCCGAGTTGCACCCGTTTGCTCTCTTCCAGGAAAACCTTTTCTTACAAATATAGCCATATGTAAAAGAGGTCTATTTCATACCATAAAACAAACCACCTTTGGATGGACCCACTGCCTTCGGGCTCAGCTAGAAGTTTCTAAGATACCTCAGGGAGAGGAAGGCGGCCCTGGACATCTGCGTTCCTGCACGGAAGATTTTTGTTGGTGACGAAAAGCGCTGTAGATGCCAGGATGACAACGGCGAACAATTCTCCTGAGATTCATTGATCAGCCCTCGCGGAACGGAAAACTGCGCAGAGTAAGTCAATAAGCTATGAGGCAATGCGGAGTCAGAAACAACCTCATCTCGAGAACCTAAGCTTTGCTCTGAGGTCCCCCAAGACCCCGTTTGCGTTGGAAGCTTCATGCCGCTACCACGGGGGCGAATGCAGCGCAGGAAAAGAAAACTTTCAACTTTCTCCAGCGAAAGAGGGAGACTGACATCCTCTCTTTTCTTAAAGCAGTTTCCTTAGAAAATTTCTAATCACAATAAATCCTGCATGTCCCTTGGAGATGCATGTAAACCTCTTTACAAGCTAAGTAAGTTCCCAGGCTGTTTTATCTTCAAAAATGTTTTCCTCCAGGGCCCAGGAGGGATTCCTTTGAAATGCAAATGTCCAGGAAGTTAGGGGTCTCTCTCTCCCCTGGGGGAGGGGTTAAGCTAACTCAGGTGCCTCGCTCCCACTGGTAACACTCTCTGCGAGTGGAGGACATTGGAGAAATTCTGTTTTCTCTCTGTGCGAAAGGGATTACTACAGCGGCCTCAGCTACAGGGTGAACTGAGGCCTGCGTCTGTGTGGAGAGGGGAGGGTACTGCTTTTGTTTGGCTTCTAGTTTAGGGTTTACCCTGAGGGGACGCTCGGACAGAGTGAGGCTTAATGAGTGGGGTCCTCTTGAGCACAGGAGGTAGAGGGTTCCTTGGACTTGTGACCCCCTCCAGGAAAGATCTGCCCCCCCCATTCTCTTTTCCTAATTAATGGCCCAGTGAAATCGACTGGGCCTTGTGGCTGCCGTCAGCAGGCAGGGGCTGAGGAGGTAACCGAAGCCCATCCTTTTAGTAGAATAAATTTGCAGGCTTCTTGGCCACCTTTGGGTAAGATACTCGAATTTCCAGGATTAGTCAGTAAGAAACACAGGACAGAGTTTCGTTTTTTTTACCCAGAAATTAAAAGCAAGTGCACACTTAAAAAGTAGACTGCAGCCTCTCCAGAGAAAGAGGAGCGTGCTGCACATGTTGGAACTGGGAGTATTTTTGTGCTTTTTAGAAATCCAAATCAGTGGTAGGGCAGAACAGCCAGCTCTCAGGAAGGTAACAACATGTATGTAATGGTAAGCTACAGTACAGGTGGGAAACGCTGCTTGAACATAGAACTGCACTGGTAAGCGCAGGATCCTGAGTTCAGTGGGGAGGGGGGAGAGACAGACAGAGAGAGAGAGAGAGAGAGAGAGAGAGAGAGAGAGAAACTGTGGAGTGGCTTAAGACATCTGCAGGTGAAAAAAGTAACTTCCCAAGTTTGAGAAGAGTGGAAGGAAAAAATTTAAACTGCACTTGTGGCCACAAAGCGCAGCTTTTAATTTTATAATTATAATACAACCAGCCTCCTTTCTGCCTGTTCTTTCTTCCTTCCTTCCTTCCTTCCTTCCTTTCTTTCTTTCTTTCTTTCTTTCTTTCTTTCTTTCTTTCTTTCTTTCTTTCTTTCTTTCTTTCTTTCTTTCTTTCTCTTTGCTGTACCAGGGATTGAACTCAGGACTTTATGCTTGCTGCCTGCTTTTAAAAAATGTTCCTGGTCCCCTCTCAGGCGAGCGCTCAGCCTGCCACTTCCTGTCCGGTGAGGCGGCGGCCGCTGCGGCCGCTGCCCCATCTGCGCTGTGCCCCCTCCACCTGCTCGCCTGCTCCAGCTGAAGCGCGGGTCCTTCTCCCTTTCTTCCTAAGCAAAGCTTCTGCCTCTACCTCTGCACAACTGCTTCAGTTTTAATTTTACTTTCCACCGAGAAAGCTCCCAGGCTCTGTACCAGAATCCACCCAGCCTCTGCAAGGGCAAGCTTCTGTCCCCGCCTCCCTCTCTCCTGCCTCCGTCTTTCCGATTGTGTTTCTTTCTGGGATTCTCCAGCAAATGGCCTGGGATGCACGCTGGCATCCTGTTTAACCCTTTTCCAATATGCACTCTCCTCTACAATTGCAGAGAGTTTTCCAAGACCGCCGTGGGATTTTCCTAATTATTTCTAAATGCTATCAACCAACTTCCATCTCCCCATATTTTGATAATTTAGGTGTCTATGAAAATGACTACAATTTAAGGTTATTAGGAAAACAGTTAAGCCGGGTGTGCAGGTGCATATTATGGGGGTCCTCACGTTCGCATGCCTGAGGGACAAAGCGGGCCAGTCCAGATGGAGCTGCTGGTTAACGCAGGAACCAGAGAGGTGAGTTTTAATTCACTTCTCCCCACTTCGGAGGTCTCAGGACTAAAACGACCCCTCAGGGAACCATGAGGTAGGAGGTCACACATCGTGTTGTCTTTCTGACCCAGGCCGTCTCACTCCTGAGCAGGACACGCAGCCTTCCTGGCTGCCTTGACCCCCACTGCAGGAAAACCAAGTCCCTTGGAGGCCCTGCTGCCTGGAGCTGTGGCCTGGTTTCAATGAAGAGCTTAGCTTTCATAGATTTCCTCTAAGGTGAAAGCCCAGAGCTATCACTGACTGTCCCAAAGGGGAGAAAGGTGATGTGCAGTTCCTGAGTAATTTCCAATTAAAATGCCAGTAAGCCTCCTAGCCACACACACCTCTCCCTCCTCCTCCTCCTCCTCCTCC
>PVJA010047952.1:0-14428 GCA_004027025.1 Myocastor coypus | reverse complement strand
TAATAGTATCACAAAGCTTTTCTGCTGGAGGGTTGAGAATGTAAGTTAACAGACCGACAATTGGAGAAAAAGAAGGGCTATAAGGATAGCCAATATTTTGGCCCTAGCCCTTCAAGGTCAATAAAGACCCAGGATATAAGAGAACCTGTGCTGTAATATCCTATAACTCAGAGGTGTCACAAATTTCCTGGTCAAGGAGATTATGGGACCTCAGAGGAAAGGGATGAATGAACTGCAGTGCGTCTAAGGAGAGTCACCCCTAGAAAAACATTCTCTCAGGCTTTCACAGAAAGCAAAATGGCCAAGCAATGGCCGTGACTCGTCCCGAAGGCTGACACTAACAACAGTTCTACAAAGTACTGTCTATGGTCTCAAATTTAATCCTGAGGGGATTTGACCCTGGAAGATCCAAAAAAAGAAAAAAAAATGAATGTTTAGTTATACAGGTCTTGCTTCGACTTGCCCTTGACCACCCAGCAAGAAAAAAAAAAAAATCCTTAATTACAATGCATGGAACGCAGAGCTAGATTGGTGAGATGAGCTTTAGGAGGCTTAGATTCAATAGCCTCCAACATCACAAGCCTTACTGTTGGCACACTGCAATTGCAAAACCTTTGACTGTGTATATATCTGCTTCCTCTTAGTCCAAAGAGAAGTATATTGTTTCCTTTTTTTTTTTTCTTTCTTTTTTCTATGTAACATCAATAGGGAGGTGGGTCATGCCCACACACTGTACTGTGTAGAATGATTGTGAGGACAATATGCAATATGTCAACTTTCAAAGAAAAGAAGGGGGAAAAGAAAAAAAAAGTAATGTGGATTTAGAAACGTTAATGTTTAAGTATTTGATCAATCTTATATACCTATATGTATTAATCTAAACTGATCTGATGATGAAAATATGTAACATAACCATTGTTAAATTTAAACAATAAAAAAATTGAAAAAAAAGAAAAAAAAGATAATAGAGAATTTCATTTTCTGCATATATGAAGAGGAATATACCATAAATATTTTAAAAATCCACATAAAATATTTGTCCCTCACTTTATTTATTTTTTTTTTTTATTTTATTTTTTTTTTTTTTTTTGAGACAGGGTCTCACTGTGCAGTTCAGGCTGGCTTTGAGCTCACTTTTGTAGCCCAGGCTGGTCTCGAACTCACAGTGATCCTCCTGCCTCAGCCTCCCAAGTGTCCCTCACTTTATAAAGCAGTATTTAATTTCACATTTACTTAGGTTGCAAATATGTTCTTTTTTTATTACTTGAAAATATATTCTTGTCATTGTGTATTTCTAAGGCCATTGTTAACTTTAGTTCTAATTCCAGGAATGTTCACCAATTGACAGGAGGAAGCTTTAGTGTTTTCCAAATTGCCTAGTTTCCACTAGGTTGCCTTTCCAAGATATGTCCAGTGTATTTTTTCCAAATTACTCCTGTTTATTTTTTATTTCAAGGAAAGAGAAGAACTTCTGTAGCCGAGAAACCTGAGCTTAAATCATTATCTCTACTGGTTATTGTTACTAGCTGTATAACTCTGAATACAATTTTAAATCTTAAAAAAAATTAGTTTATTTTTGCTTAAAAAGTGGAAATAGTAATGCTAACATTGCTAGGTTTGTATAGAATTGAATAAAATATTCTGCTTAGAACAGGTGCATGGTGTAGAAAAAGTGCTAAGAAATTATAGGTTGCTATTAAGGGTTACTTCCAAAAGTCACTGCCCCATCTCTCTCTGTCTCTCCCACTTTTCCTCTCTCTCCTCACCCTTTTCTCTCCTCATTACATAGTTCAGGCTGTTCTTGAACTCAGTATGTAGCCCAGGCTGGCCTCACACTCACAGAGACCCTCCTACCTCAGCCTCCTTTGTGCTGGGATTAGAGGCATGTGCCAGCATGCCCAGCTGCCCCTTTCATTTGTAATTCTGGTTCTCTAAATTCAGATTAAAATTCAGTGGAAGTCTTTAAGGATGATTTTTTTTTTTAATTTATTTTTTTCTTGTTTCAGAACCTTTGTTTATTCACTCATTTTTATGGCCGGCTCAGCCCGCCCCAAGCACAGGGCTGGCACAGCATGTGGTTCCGGGGATTGAACTGTGGTTCCTGCAGCCGCTCAAGCTTTCCCAAGCAGGTGCTTTAGACCACTGAGCCATCCCGCTGGGCCCAAGGATGATTTCTTTACTCACTCTCTTCAAATCTTTCTTTTCTTGCTGGGCATGATGATGCACACACTGATAATGTCAGCTATTTGGGAGGCTGAAGCAGGAGGACTTGTAAATTTAAACCCAGTCTGAATGACAGAGTGAGACAATGGCATGAACCAACAAAAAAGGTGCCTGCAATCGTAGCATTTGGGAGGGTTAAGGCAGGACGACTACAAGTTTGAAGCCAATTGGAGTTACATAGTGAGTTCAAGGCTAGTTCAAGACCGTATCTCAAAAAGAAAAAGAAAGCGCCATGAATGTAGCTCGGTTGGTTCAGTGGTAGAGTTTCCCTATGTTCCTGGGTTTAACTTTTTCTGCCATAAAACCAAACATCCCCATGAAAAAAACCCAAAAACACCAACAAACAAAAAACCCCCCAAACTTCCCTCAAACCTAATTCAAATATTTTAGAATCAAATTTACATACCCAGTAACAGTATGGAGAACTTCTAACACATGGCTCGCTGCCCAGGCTTTTCCTTCACTCCACTTTAGAAAACTCATGTGCAAAGTAGACAATGACAACATTGCTGAAAGACAACAGGACAAAGGGCCTCTTTTCTCTTAGACGAATAGCCTGAAAGCTGCTGTATCTCACTTCTACTCATGTCTTCTTGACTAGAATTTAGTCACATAGGTACACCAGCTAAGAACTATCTTTTCTATAAGAGATCAAATGCTGTGTTTAAAGTCCAACCATGACAGCAAAAGGAAGCATGCTTTTCAGAGGCAAAGTCTGCAGTCTTTGCAAGAGTTGGCTGCCTCGCAATCCTCTCTCAGGCAGCCCTTTTCCCTCACCAGTGCCTTTTGATATGTCAGCCCTTGCTCTCCTTCTTTGTGTGCCTCCACAGAGGAAGTTCCCACAGTCTTCTACATTCATTGCAAAAGTCCTTTGGGTTCATCAGCTACCTTCTAAAAAGTAGCAGAGCTGCATTTTGCTTAAGTAAGGTGCATTTCAAAGAAAACTTGAATGCATTCTCATTGTGTGTTGTATTTTTAAAAATGTATTTATTTGATATAGAGTCCCAGTACACAGTTCATATGCATAGTGACCCTCTTGTCTCAGCCTCCTCAACACTGGGATTACAGTCGTGTGTCACTATGCCTGGTTTCAGAGCCTGCATGCCCTGCATTACCAGGGATTAAAGTCAGGTTCTTGAGCTTGCCAGGCAGGCACTTAGACCATGGAGCTATCTCCTCAGCTCTTGTATTTGTATTTTTAAAAACCCAGTATCTACTTCAGTTCTCCCTAAGGAAGAATTATACTCCTCTACACCACTGACTGTCAGTGTGACTTGCTGCACTCAATAACATTTAAAATTAATTAATTAATTTTAATTGGCAGAAACTTTGGACCCAGTTTGTGTTTCTGCATTGGATTGTTGCAGGGTCTCACTTTGCAGCTCAGACTCATGGTGATTCTTATGCTGTTAACCTCCTCAGTGCTGGGATTTCAGGTGTGTATCACTATGCCTTGACTCTGACCAGCTCAGATTGCCCTGGGGGTGGCTTGGGGTGGCATGTGGTGCCAGGGATTGAACCATGGTCTCTGTGCTTGCCTAAGCTGCGTAAGCAGGAGCTTTAGTCTGCTGAGCTATCTCGCCGGCCCATTTTCTTAATTTCTCTGCTACAGCCACACTCCAGACAATGGCTTCTCCTTTAACCCAGCCTGGAGGGAAGAGGACAAAGGCACAGCCTACCTGAGTGGCCTGGACATGGCACCCAGCCTGCATGAGCATGGCAACACCAGGCTCACTCAGCTAGTAGGGACATTCACCCCCGGCCTCCGTCTGTGCATGCTGACTGGTGCAATAGCACTGAAGATGTTTCATCAAGTTTCCTTTTCCCCTAATTCAGTTCCAGCCCCACCCAGGAAGGAGTGAGCAGGCCAGGCAAGAGAGGCAAGAGAGGAACAGCCTGTGCTGCCCCATTAAGGCTGTAATGTCACCAGCGGCCTATTTTACATTTTAATTTTCAAAATGCACTTGACATTTTATTTTGGCATTTCTAATCATATAGAAGCAAAATGTTAAGTGAGGTTATTATGGCAGAAAAAGTGTCCCCAAATTAATCTACTTATCTCTGGTTTATTATCGTAAATAGCTGTTCGTCCAGGAGCAATGGCCAAATTCTTTTTTTTTTGGCCAAATTCTTTAGTAAGAAAAAAACAACACATTTCTATTTATTTATTTATTTATTTATTTATTTATTTATTTATTTTAATTTTTGAGAGAGGGTCTTACTGTGCAGTTCAGGCTGGCCTTGAGCTCACTTTTGTAGCCCAGGCTGGTCTCGAACTCACAATGATCCTCCTGCCTCAGCCTCCCAAGTGCTGGGATTACAGGCATGAGCCACCACGCCCGGCAACAACACATTTCTAATTGTGTTTTATATATGTGTTTAGTTCATATCTAATGATTCGTTTTACTAGAAGAGAGCCTATCTTTAATATAGCCCTGGTATACAACTGTGTCATCAAGTGGACATTGATCAGGAAAAATGTTTCATTTCACAAATAGACTTGAACTTTGTCTGCATTTTAAATGGGCAAGCCAAGCTTACCAGTACTGGTTTATTCATCCAGCCTGAGGGTCCTGGGCCCATGGATCTCGGCTTTTCTCTCACCTTTCTCCCTGCAGAGGCTGGCTAGCCAAGTAAGCAGTGAACTATGAGTACAGAATTATGATAGATATTCTTGTTGTGGCTCTTCATCTGGTCCTATGAAGATTTCTCATGTTCATACCACTTAGAAGTTCTTAACTTCTTTTTTTGAGTTAAAA
Organism: Myocastor coypus; assembly: GCA_004027025.1. Classification (NCBI taxonomy): domain Eukaryota; kingdom Metazoa; phylum Chordata; class Mammalia; order Rodentia; family Myocastoridae; genus Myocastor; species Myocastor coypus. Next base: position 9,446 of record PVJA010047952.1, on the reverse strand, counting down.
ATGCTTCCTTTATTACATAAAGCCAGTAACTGCTCCTTTTAAGATCAACTGTGCACTTCTCTCTTGTTCAAGCATCATGCCTGCGGTGTTAACCACAATCTTGTCCACATATCATTCGGCACAGCTCCCCACTCCACACAAGTGACAGATGGCTCTAGGAAACAAAGCTCTCTGAGACACAGAGGAGACACTCAGATTCTTGCCCTCACGGGTAGTGGGTGTACAGCGTGGAGGGAGCCACAGGCACGTGGTGTCTTAGCCTACCTAGATGGTGATTATTTTGATAGAAAGCTGACTATAGCTGAGCCCTAATTTGCATTAGAATTAGTCAGACATCCCATCTCCTGAAGCCATGCCACCATGCCAGGTGACAGCCTATAGGTGTGGGGACAGCCATGCCCTCCTCTGCTGTACCCTGGAGGGCACTTCACAAGATCAGGGCTCTCACAGGGGTGGAAGGCTGTGCATGGCAGGGAGGGCTAGAGGTTGCCCAAGGCTCGCAGCTGCATGCGGGTTAGTGTGCCCTTAGAGAACATCCCATTGTTTGGGTCAAGGAAGAATTCTGGGCCAAAATTATAACCAGGTTGCAATCAATTCTCTAAGCAAAAGAAACAGTAACTCCTGAGGTTAAGGAAAGACAGAACAATCCTCTTTATACAGCCTGTACACTGTTTTGTGAACTACTATTAAGAATCCCGAGCTTAACAAAAATCTTTGTAAGTCAGCTCATCAAAACAGGTATTTGGCCGGTAAGAATTTCATCTCACACCAATTATACTTTGGATGCTAGGTTTATGTAGGGCCACGTTTGCACAGGTTCAGAGAATATTTCCTCTGAGATGACAAGACAGCTCCCCTCAGTGAGACCCTGGCATAAATGCATTAACTTTACTTAATGAGGAAGGACATAACATTGAACATGGAAGCTTCCGGCTGTGGTGCTGGAACGATGTTACACGGGGCACCCTCTGAAGACTGCAATCAAGGACCCGCCCAGCTCTGGCAACGCAAGCCTGGTTGAGGTCTTCTGGCCCGTTTGCTTGACATTCATGTTTTATGCCTTGGAACTTCTTTTTGATGGTATCTTTGAAGCTGGTGAAAATCATGTTACTCTTCAGAGGGACAAGTTCTGGAGCCCACAAAAAGAACATCAGCTCTTCTTTCCTGGACTCCTTAGTTTCAAAGCTTGCATCATACAACACATAGTGACAATCCTTCTCAGGAAGCATCCCCACAAGTGCGTGAAGGGATCTGTGATGGTTACACCCACATCTCCAACCAAAATCTCTTCACTTTCTTCAACAATGATGCACTTTTTGTCGGCACTGAGACAAAAAACGACAGCCTTCTTTCTTTTCTTTATTTCCTCTGGTGTGGAACATTTCTGAACTTTCATATCATAAAAAATGGGACATACTTCATCAGCAACTTGCACTCCTGAGGCCATCTTTGCTGCGCTGGTGGCAGGGATGCAGAATGTGCGGAGCAGCCTCCTGAAGAGAGCAGGACCTACAGAGCGAGTGCAGAACCAACGTGGTGCCGCGAGCCACGTTAACTCCTTTACGTTTTGTGACTTGTGTCAAATACAAAATTTCAGGCAAGAAAGCTGTTATTTCCAAACAAAGAAGAGTTAGAAATCTCCTATAAAGAGTAGACATGCCAATGGGTGTTCATGAAGCTAATGAGAGTAGAGGGAATACACCGCATCCATTTACATACCACTTATCTTAGTTACTTTTCTTGTACCCAACATCTACAGGTTGAGGGAGAAAAGGTTTATTTAGCTCTCAGTTTGTAGTGTTTTCAGCCTATAATCAGCTGTCTTCGAGGCAGGATGTCTTTACAGAGGAGAACAGTTCATAGCAGAAAGAAGATAGCCAAGCAAGGAGGAACCTCAATAACCCCTTTTATGCTGTATTGAGGATACTTAGGGTAGGTGGAACTCACACCCTTAATCTTAGTGCCCTTGAGCCTAGCTCTGAACCATGAATCCATCCCAGTGTGATAACCTGGATCCAGCCACCTCTGAAAACTCCCCACCTATGGGGGTAAATCTAGATGTAAACCAAAGGACCACTCCATCCATCTCCAACATCCAGAACAATTCTTGGCACTTAGTATTTGCTGAAAGGAAAGATGGAAGGTACCCTTAAGTCTAAAACAAACCCTTAGGGGACTTTCAGCTGATAATTTTATTAGAGATGCATGATTTCATGATGTCTATTTCTGTCCATATGGACCCTTAATGTTACCAGATATATCTGTGATATTTCAGAACTGACTTTTGAAAGAATCATATCGATACATTCAAAAGAGGATTGACTGTTATGTTTGCCACCCAGGAAAATTGACCACTGTGTTCATTGCTTACAGGAGCTTACACTTTTCCCCCAGCAGGCTGTCTCTCTGTAGGCCTAGGGTGTTTGGGTGACAAGTGTTACCAGGTACTGGCTGCTGTGACTGACAATAGCCTGAACCCACTGTGCCTCTTCCGTTTATCTGCTTCCTACTCTAAGGCAGCAACAGTTGGTAGATGGAATAATTGCTAATGAATGCAATTTCTTCCAATCTGTGATGGTGAAAAAGGAAGCAAATTTGTTGGCTCCATCAGCTTCCATGCTCCTCTCTGAGATGTGACTTTCCTATGTGTGCACACGTGTGTGTGTGTGTGTGTGTGTGTGTGTGTGTGTGTGTGTGTTTTGTCTTGGGGTGACATTGGCCCTAGAGAGGTAATTGTTTATGAAAATAACCAACAACAGTTTAGGTATCTCTGGACACATGGGGTGAATTACTCTCATAGGAAACAATGGTGTTGGAGGAGTTAGGATCTTTCCTTGGTGATCCTAAGTGTACTCACTATTGATGGAGGCAGCACAGTGGATCCCTAGGTGGAGATTGCGTTTTTGTTGGTTTTGTTTTGCTTTTTTGAGACAGGGTTTCACAATGTAGCTCAGGCTGGCCTTGAACTCACTTTGTAGCCCATGCTGGCCTTGAGCTCACAGTGATCCTCCTGTCTCAGCCTCTCAAGTGCTGGTATGACAGGTGTGTACCGCCCCACCTGGCTGCTTCATTTTAACAAACACTTGTGTAGTAGACTTGTTCAAAATCGAGATTTTTATTAACTTTTAATAACTATGTAAGTTAAGAAATTACAATGTGTAGTTGGAATCTATAAATTCTGGTCAGATTGCAAGGATTAAAATCTCCATTTATGAAGAATTTGACTGTAGATAAATAATATTTTCTCTGTTCTCAGCTTCTCGATCTATAAAATGGAGATAGTGATTATATTTATATTATTGGATTATTAAAAATGAACAGGTTATGCTTTGATCAATTTACAGTTCATAGAAAAATTGAGTTGAAATTAAAATTGTCTCAGACTCTTTCTTCTCCCTCCTCTGGTATTACGTCTTGCACTAGTGTGGCACCCTTGCTATAGCCAGTGATTCAGTATTGATACATTTTATTAAGTTCAGTCCACTGCTTACACTGAGATTTACTATTTTTTTTTTTGGGGGGGGCAGGATCTCACTATGGAGCCCAGGATTGCCTTGCACTCTAGGCAATTTTCCTGCTTCAGCCTCCCAAACGCTGGGATTATGGCTATGCATCACCATGCCCAGTTAAGATTCACTATCTTATGCTATGTAGGTATTGGTAAATGTATAAAAGTAAGCATCTTCCATTAAAGTACTGTCTCAGTTGCTCTTCTCTGATTGCTGGAACAAACACCTGACACTCAAAATGAGGGAAGGAAAGGTTTATTTAGCTTACAGTTAATGGAAGTTTCAGTCCATACTTGGCTGGCTCCAAGGCAGACTGGCACACACAATGCAGAGACCAGTAGTTCATGGTAGTGGCAAAGAGCAAAAACAAGTGGAGGAGTAGCAGCAACAATAGCTACAGAGAGCAAGTCTGTCTCTCTCAAGTTGCATTGAGGTTAGCTGCCCCAGGCTGGGTGTAACATTCGCATCCATAATCCCACCAGTACTATAACCCATAATCCCAGCAGTACTCAGATCCATAATCCTCACATTGAATCATGAGTTAATCACAAGCTCTAGAAGTCTGCCCCATGATTGCATGAGGCTTTGTGGGGACAACTAGACCCAAACCATAACAAGTACCATACAGAATAATTTCACAGATACAGTAATATCCTGTGTTCCATTCATTCATCCTTCCTTCCTATGTCTCAAACTGTGACAGCCACTCATTTTTATTTTATTGGCTGTTTTGTCTTCTCCAGAATGGCATATAATTGGATCATATTATGTGATGCTTACAAATTGGTTTATTTTACTTGGCAATATGTACTTAAGTTTCTTCAGTATCTTTTCATGATGATCATTTCCTTTTTATTACTGAAGAATAGTGTATTGCTTGGATCTACCACAGTTTATCAGTTTACTTATTGGATGATTTTTGGTTGGTTATAAGTTTTGATCTTTAAGAATAAAGCTGTGGGTTTTTGTGTAGATATAGTTTTTCATTCATTTGGGTAAATATCCAGCCATGTAAACTCTGGGTCTTACAGAGTAAGTATATTTATAAGAAGATGTTAATTTCCCATCATGGCTATAAAACTTTGGTTTTCCACTAGCAGTAAATGAGAATTCCATTTCTCCACACTGGGGCTGGCGTTTGGCACTGTCAGTGCTTGGCATATTAGCCATCCTGGTGGGTGTGTCTCCTTTCTGCTTTCGTTTGTTGTTCCCTTGTGGCAAATGATGGTGAATAGTATAAACTTTCTTTTTTTAAAAATGTATTTAGTACAGGATCTACAGGGCCTACAGGGTCTCATTACTCAGATAAAACTCTTGGTAATCTTCCTATCTTTAGCCTCCCAAGTGCTGGGATTACAGTCATGTGCCACCACGTTCAGTTTCAGTTGACATCTCAGTTCACCCTCAGGGGCAGGGCTGGCACAGCATGTGGTGTGGTGTGGGAGACTGAACCCCAGTCCCTATGCCTGTCAAAGCAGACACTTTAGTTTGCTGAGCTTCCTAGCCAGCCCTTAGCTTATTTTTTATCCATGTATCTTCTTTGTTAAAGGTTTAAGCATTATTCTTTCTTATTGGTGCATATCAGTGGTATAGAATAAGCAACTCATGAGGGTATACTGGTATGAGTATAGATATTTTGATTATTTCTGTTCATGTTACCTCATTCTTCCTTTTGTTGTCTTGCCCTCAGTCCCCTTCCCTGTCACCAGGAGACTGCTTTCTGTTTTCCTGTCACCTCTCTTTAAAGGATCTTTAAAGGTGCAATAAATCAAACCATATAAGTCAATATTATGTGCAGCATATTCTCAATGAATATTATCTTTCATACTATTAGAAGCAGAAATCCCCCTGAGAAATCTACATAGGAAGACTGCCACATATGACTTCATAGAAAATCATACCAATCTTTTTTCAAAAAATCTTTAAAGAAACATTATACCAATATATTTCGGATTTTTCTTAACTTTCTCTAAGGAATGTTCTTCCCATGGTAGAGAAACGGAAGAGACAGAAGTAGAATATGACATTCTTTCACCAGAGGATTACTTGCACAGGTTGAAGAGCTTCATAAGATTCAGACTTCTGAGTCATAAAGTGGTTTTGATGTACAAGAGATGGTGAAGAGTACCTTTCGAAAACCTCACAGGCTGTTTGGATTATGTCTTGTGTTTCTGAACAATCAGACTATGTGGTACATGCGTGATCGTATCATTTATGGGGCTCGCCTGAGTTTCATTACCTTGAGGATAAAAGGGATGACGAATAATTGACTCAGTGCCATGCACACTGACAGGAAGAAGCCAGGCTCTGGGGCTGGATTCTAAGGCTCTAGAACAATAACGACAAACCCAGTGCAACTGATTCATAGTATCCTGTGTGCTCCTTGATTTTCTCTTTGAATTTCTAAAAAAGGAAGTTGAGAATGTATTAATACTTATGGATTATAATGAGAAGGAGAAATCCAAAACAATCTATCAGGGTAGATTTTATTATCATTTCAGACAAGGAAATTCAGATTTCCTATTTATGTCAAAAGTGATAAAATTAATTTGATATTAAGGAGAACCTTCTATATTTTTTAAATAGAATGTATTATCTAAATCAATGTTTTAATGTATAGTCTGGCCTTTCAAAAACTTCTTTGCTTGACTTGAGTGGATTTGAAATAAAAAGCATCCAACAGAGAACTCAAGTTTCTATGGCATCCCATGTCAGCCCAGATGCACACACAGTGTTAAGCACATCCATCTGTGAAGCTTTTGGAGACCACCAGAGGAAAAATGAGCCAGTGCTTCTTGCCCTCTTACAGTGTTCCTAGTACTGGGTTTATTGTTCTGTAACCCTCAGTGAGATAAATGGATATACCTATCCATTTTGTAGAGAAGTAACTGCTATGGGCTGAATCTAAGTGTGCCCCTAAGGCCTCATGGTGTCACTGTGCGGGCTTCTAGACTTTGTGATTAATTCATGATTCAGTGTTGGGATTATGCGTGTGAATGCTATACTCAGCTTGGGGCAGAGAGCCTGAATTCAGTTCAAGTAGGGAGAGGCTAGCTCTCTGCCTCTGCCTCATGGTTGGTGCTGCTGCTGCTGCTCCCACCTTTTTGCTCTTGCTGTTTTGCCCTCTGCCATGTGCCACTCTGTCTTGGAGTCAACCGAGTATGGACTGAAACCTCTACAAACTATGAGATCAATAAACCTTTTCTTCCTTGATTTCAGGTGTAGGGTATTTTTTTGTCCCGGTAATGAGATAAAAGTAACCGAGATGGTAACCAATGACTTGAAGAAGTTCAATAACCTGCCTATGGTTATGTCAGTGGGACATGACAGAAACAAGAAAATCAGGCATGCCACACTTTTTTCTTCTATGTCAGAGCATTTCTCTAGTGGCAGAAGAGGGTGATTATACTGTAGAGTAGGTCTTAGCTGAGATGGAATTGCAATTCAGAATTTACATGAGCCTAAGATAAGTATTGTGCAACTGTGCTAAGATAGGAACAAAGAGTTGTGTTGAAGGCATCATTATGCCAACAGTTTCCCCATCTTGTCTGAGCTCTGTGGAGAGGTGAACTGAGGGAAGAAATCAATAAGCTGCTTTTATGAGAAATTGTTATCTTGTGTGCATAAGGGAGCTAAAGTCAAGACTGGAGAAGTAAACACTGGCTAGTTTGTGAAGGACTTTTGAACAGAGGAAAATAGGTACTATTTGCCCTCAGGGAAACAGGAGTTGATTAAAATAGCTGAAGCAGGGGAATTAAAATAATCATTTTGGTCCTTTTGGAAAATTGTGTCTGGTATTCTTTTAGTGTGAGGAATAGCAGGTTGGTAAGAGAAGCTAAAGGAATTCTGTGGCTTTGTTCCATAGAAAAAATAAAATCTGAACTACAGTGAAGGTTTAAATTTTAAAAAATTACGTTAAAAACACATTCCTTCAAATTCCTTCACTAAGTAATCCCCCTTGTTTTGACCACACTACCTCATTGTTCTAACCATTTTCTGAAGTATTTCTGAGAGTCCTTTTGTGAGTGCTGTTAGTGCTGTGGTAGCTGCCTCCACATGCTAAATTGCTTCAAATCATTCACCTCTCGTGGCCATTTTGACTTTGGAGAAAGAGCCACAAGTCCTACAGTGCCAGATCCTGTGCCTAAGTTGGAAGCAGACACAAGAATATTTCAGACACTCGTTCTTCTGTCAGAATGCACTTGACCTCAGCTTTCATTATGGTTTTGATAACATCTCTTGAAGACATTCACTAAAGAAGGCCTCTCAGGGTTGCTTCAGAAAGTTGCAAAGCAGTGGGGTCGATGCGTGAGTGAAGGGGAGTATTTTGAGGAAGACTATGGGAATATCTTTAACTGTAATACATTTTAGGACTTTTTTTTTTTTTTTTCTAGCTCAGGCTTCCTTAAGGATGGGTTTGGTGTGGCTTGTGGAGCTGGGGATTGAACCATGGACCCCTGCTCCTCCCTGAGTTTGCCCAAGCAGGCGCTGTAAACAATTGAGCTAACCTGTGAGCCCCCTGTAATGCATTTTTTTTTTTTTTTTTTTTTTTTTGTGGGACTGGGGATTGAACTCATGACCTTGCACTTGCCAGGCAGGAGCTATCTTCCCAGCCCCTGTAATACATTTTATTTTTTATTTTATTTATTTATTTTTTTTGAGACAGGGTCTCACTATGCAGTTCATGCTGGCCTTGAGCTCACTTTTGTAGCCTAGGCTGGTCTCAAACTTGCACTGATCCTTCTGCCTCAGCCTCCCAAGTGCTGGGATTACAGGTGTGTGCCACCACGCCCGGCTCACCTGTAATACATTTTAAAAAGATCAGATACTCACTGTGTATTATGATCACTCTTTGTACTTAAAGATAAGTTAAGGTTTCCTCTGATTCCTCCAAATTCCACCATTTTACAACTCTTTCCAACCTCTAGTTTCTTGGAATTTATTCACATTACTATAAAACTAACTTGCCTCTTTTAAAAGAAATATTTACTTAGTATTTTAGTTACTTGCCTCTTGATACCTTTGAATTCCTGGTGAAATGAAAGTGATGGATGACTGAAAAATTTCCTTGCTACAAGTTTATGAATAAATATCCTGTGTTAATTTTGCCCCCTAAGTTTCAGCTGGTGGCGCAGGTATGAAAACAAAGTCTGATTTCTCTCTTTTAACTCAACCTAAATGCTACTTCAGGCCCGTTTATCATACGATAGAATACACAGTGTTACATTTTGGGTTAAACAAAGTCATCCCAACTCAGTTGGTTAATGATTTTCCTCCTGGCTCCTTGACACTCCAGCTTCACTGAGTTTTGACAGGGCAGGAGTGCCCCAGGGCCAGGCAGTGCGAGCCATTTCAGTCCAATCCAGTGCTGGGACCAGAGTGAGGGGTGACAGGAATCATGAAGTTGAATCATGAGTAAGGAAGGAGCTCACCCAGGGAGGGAGGGAGGGCAGCGGCTGTCACAGGTGCTGGGAAAGCTGACATTTTTTCTCTCTTGATCTAATAGATGGCTAAATAGGTATGTTTAGCTTGTGAAAATCCATCCAACTTTATACTAGATATGCTTTTTCTTACTATATAGGATTAAAAAAAAACTAAAAAAACAAACAAACAAACAAACAAACCAAACCTCTTTGCCTTTAGGGCCAGAGAATTTTTGTCATAAGTCTTTCTTCTCCTTGTGTCTGTTTCTCTCTGATGGCAGAGTTCTTACTTTTATTTTATTTTTATTTTTTTTCCAATTCTTTTATTGTTTAAATTTAACAATGGTTATATTACATATTTTCATCATCGGATCAGTTTAGATTAATACATATAGGTATATAAGATTGATCAAACAATTAAACATTAACTTTTCTAAATCCACATTACTTTTGTTTTTCTTTTCCCCCTTCTTTTCTTTGAAAGTTGACATATTGCATATTGTCCTCACAATCA
>PVJA010047951.1:0-14428 GCA_004027025.1 Myocastor coypus | reverse complement strand
ACAAGAAAAAAATAAAATAAAATAAAATAAAATAAAAATTCTTAAAAAAAAAAAAAAAAGAAAGTAAATCTTGTATTGTGTAGAAATGATTTCATGTTTGGTCGTTTCCCTTTTCTTCCTTTCCTTTCCTTTCCTTTCCTTTCCTTTCCTTTCCTTTCCTTTCCTTTCCTTTCCTTTCCTTTCCTTTCCTTTCCTTTCCTTTCCTTTTCCTCTCCTCTCCTCTCTTCTCCTCTCCTCTCCTCTCCTTCCTTCCTTCCTTCCTTCCTTCCTTCCTTCCTTCCTTCCTTCCTTCCTTCTTTCTTTTCTTTCTTTTTTTCCCTTTCTTTTTGTAGTGTCGGAGATTGCAGTCAGGCCCTTGCACTTGCTGGGCAAGCGCTTATTCTACTGAGCTTTCTTCCCAGCCTTAGTCCAATTTTCAAGCAAGGAAAGAAAAGATACAAAACTAAAATAGTGCTTCTCTCTAGAGAGGAAATGTAAAGAGATAAGGGAGATTCTCTGTTCTCTAAGGAAAAAATTATCTAAGTCACTGTTAGGTACTTAGAACATATTCATTAGATTTTGTGTCATTGTTATCACCTTTAAGATCATAGTATTTATTTTCCTTTGACTATTTTATTTTAATCTCCTTATTTTGAAGCATTAATTTTTATCCCTCTCTTTAGAAATATAAGGAATTACCAACATATTCAGAAATGAAGAATACATCGCCTATGCTGACCATGGTGGGTGTTTTAACTCAGGTTCTTCATTTATGGGTGTCACCAGCACTTATTTTCATAGTCAAATCCTGATTCTGCTTCTGAGGTGCTTGAGAAGTTTCCAGTAGGGTGTTAAACCTCACCCTAAAACATTCTGTCCCTGGTGAAAGGGCTAGAACCACACAGGCCCACAAGGACAAGGAAAACAGCTCAGGAAAACTGTCACATAGGTCTGCTGTTTATTATCATTATCATCATCATCATCATCATTATTATTATTATTATTATTTTTCATTTATGCATTTGGTACAGGGTCTCATTATGTAGCTTGGGCTCATAGTGATCCTCTTGTTTTCAGTCTCTCCAGCTCTGGAATTACAAGCGTGCACCACAATGTCCAGACTCGGTCATACCAGGGATTGAACCCTGCTCCTTTTGCTTGCGAAAGCAGGTGCTTAGTCCACTGAACTATCTTGCTGGTCCTTGATCTACTGTTTAATGTAGTTTCAGAGTGAAGAAATCCAAGAACTGCAATTTTCTGTTTTGCACATACCCCAAGATATACATAAACACACTCCTCACTAAGTGAGCCTCACAGATGTATGCCCAGAGACAGGAACTTGTAGCTACTATGACCTTGCTGTGGGATCACAGACCAAAGTTCACATTGGTTCCCACAAATCCAAAACACTTGCTTATCAGAGTGCAGTCCTGACAGTGTCTGTCCTGTGCTGTGTCACTGCAGTGTTTCCCACAGTCACTGCCAGGTCCTGAAAAGCTTTCTGGTCCTGGGCTACCCTCACTCTCACTGCCTTCTCCATGCACCTAGCAAGTTTTTTTTTTTTGTCCCTCTCACCTTTTGAAATAAATACAAATCCTCCTGTAAGATGAGGCCATAATTTTGCTGATTACATTGCTGCAGCCCTCTGTCCTCCTACCCATCCACTGAGCAAGCAGACCTTTACTCGTCTTCCTTATTGCTGGCAACTGTTCATAAACCTATTATTCTGCCTGGAAATTGATTTTCATTTTACATTTTCTGGTCTGTTACCTCACTCCCTCTCATAATGCTTGCTTTCTCCTTCTGTCTCACCACCAGGTGCCTCCTTTCTCAGGTTGTCTGACAGCATGATGGATCTCTATATTTTGTGTCTCTGAATAGTATATCCCTCTACTTTACCTTAAATTTCCTTACTACTGTATTTGTCTAGAGGATGCTTGCTCACACCGTAAGCTGTTATTCAGATATTTTCCTCTTGGTAGATTTTTTCTTGGCTCCATTTTCCTTGTGTTGTGGTTCTGATCTAAAACATTCACCCAAAGTCCCGTGTGTTTAAAGGTAGGACTTTTGCAAGTTGATTAGATCATAAGTGTGCTGTGCCCATCAGTAGCTGGTTTATAATGCTGGCTTATAATTTAGCAAATAAAAATAACTCTATTGATATGATCAGGATGCTCAACATCACCATCGATGAGGTCTGCAGTAAGTGTTCTGTTTGGAGGTGGTCCCTGATTTATGGAGCTGGGTCCTAGGAAATCCTATCCGTTTTCTCTGATTTTCTCTGCCCTCTTTTTCCTGGCTGCTATGAGTTGAAAAGCTTTCTTCCGCCACTCCCACCTGCCGTGCTCCTCTGCCTTAGAGACAGCAGACCCTGGGCTTCAACCTCCAAAACTATAAGAAAAAAATAAACCTCTTTTGCTTTAAGTTGTGGGCATCAGCTATTTTGTTCTGATGATTAAGATCTTATCAATGCATTTTTGTATGTCAATTTCCTCTAGCAACATGGCCTAGAAACTCCTCACATCAAGAGATGGAATCTATTTCATTATCTCCTAAATCTGGTAGTACTTTAACCTTTCACCTACCACTGAAGGAGACCTGGATAACTCGGTGGGGAACCAAGTAGCCACTGTCACTTCACTGACTGATCGGAGCCTGGGCCTGAAGAAGCCTTGTACACTCTCACTCATTATTTTGACTGAATGTTAATCACTCATTTGCCAAAGAACAGAGCCTGACTAACTTCTGGGAGAATAAGCAGCCCCAGCAACATTCAGTCAATCACCAGATACCTGAGTGAAGAAGTCTTGTTATGTTATATAGTCCACAGTTAACTGCAAGTGACTGAAGAAAACCTACTAAGATCAGTCAACCGTGGCCTAAGACAGCCGAATTCCCTAACTCACTCATGAGCTCAAAAGCAACTGTGTGTGCTATCACTTTATGCTACTGAGTTGAGGGGTGAGTTGCTATGCACCAACACATGATAACCCTTTCTGTTTCCTGTTCAGCAGCTGTAACATATTTTGATTACATACTTCAAAAACAACATTTCCTTGTCTTTTGCTTCTAAACATGTATAAGATTCTTGAGAACATGGCCCATGCTTTCTTGGATTCCAAAATTTAAATAACAACCACGTTCCCAATAAGTATGTGTCTGAAATTAATGTAATTAATGAGTTAAGTAATTAATGTAATTAAGTAATGTAATTAATGAGTTAAGTAATGATTAACAGTTGCCTGGGAGATAGTTCGAAGAGCGGGCAAACAAGAATTTAAGGCCCAACTTGATTTCCCACATGTTCTAATTGAGAGAGTTTGATTCACACTGCTCAGTCTTTTTTCCTCACCCACAAACTAAAGACAAGAATAATGTAAATGCTACAGAACTTCACTGACGAAATATAGAAATAATTTTCCTTCCTTCTTCCCGCCTAACATGAGGTGAGTACTCAGTATATAAGAATTAAAAGGTTAAAATATGTATGAAGCATTTATATAGGACCTGGTTTATAGTTCATCTAATAAATGGTAGCTCTATTAATAGGACTATGACTGTATAATCATCTTCAGGATTGTTATCACTTCTTATAGCTGAAACTGCCTGTGGCCTGCCTACATCCATATGATGGTCATCATTTTGGGGCACAGTACCCTCCAATGAGAACTGTCTGACCCTCTGTCTGAGTCTCTCACTGGGTTACTTCCTCTCTTCATCCACATATACTGTAGTCCATAAATCCTTGGTTAGGGTAAATTCATGATGCATCTTATATTGTATCTCAGCACTGCTAAACGAGATTGCACAAGTTTTGGTCACAGTAGTAGCAAGGGTTCTTTGCTGTCTTTCTTGTTTTCTATATCTCACATACTCAGCTCCATACAGAGGCAAATGATATCAACTCTACAATAAACACTAATATGTCAGTTGTTTTTCTCAACAGCTCCTTCTGGAATAATCAAACTAAGACACTATCCTCTTCCAGGTTCATTTTATCCTTATTGCTTCAGAATCTACTTCCCTTAGGAAATGTGGTAGCCTTTTATGGTCTCCATTGAATCGAAGAATGTATCTAATCCAGTAGATAAGAGTCAATCTCAGAATATGGCATATCTGTTTTGAATATTGTCTGATATTTTCATTCTGACCCATTTCTCCGAGTGTATGAAGATAGTTACCTTGTAATTCACATTGGCTATCTCTGCACTTATTTTGTTGGATACCTGGAAACTTAGTATTGATTCTGGACCATGACAAAGGAGAAAAGTACTAGCTAGTGATTTATAAGGTTCTGTTAAAAATCCTAAACTCCCCCAACACTTACGATCTTTTTAGACTGTTATGAGAATGGAAAAGGAGTCATACATACTTTGTGGAGACACCAACATATTACTGAGTCAAGTTAGCTGAATGACTCTTCACCGTCCTTGTAGGCTTTGAACAATGGCTATGAACTCCAAGACATGAACCCTTCACCCCTGAGATAATAGTTCTTTTGATGAATTTTGTTTAAATTCATACATTCTCCTCTTTCTAAAGTGACAATTTTACATCATATTTTAGTTCTAGTTTGCTTTCATTGTTCTATCTACCAGTAACTCCGCATGTAAGTTCCACTTTTCAATTCACGCTTGGCTGGGACTATGGATGTGCGTCACCATGCCCGGACTCCATCACCAGCTCAGTGCACCTGAGAGTAGGGCCGGCGTGGCATGTGGTGCCAGGGACTGAACTCTGCCTTCTCCACTTCCCTAAGCAAGCACTTACTCCACTGAGATATATCATAAACCTAAGCCACTAGTCCTTAAAACATTCACGTGCTTCTTATTTCAAAGGTAATCTCCCACACAGACAACCCTTAGTGGTTTGAGAAACAAGATTCCCAGAAGCTTTAGATCATGCAGAAAACAGAAAATGAGTCACAGATACACAGAGAAGACTCAGTTCTCTAAGCATTATAAGATAACCCACTGCAGTATGAGACTTCAGGGAAGAATTATATTTTTTTGTACATTTTGCCATCATCACACTCTGTTTCAGAAGCAGGCTACAGATATAGAGATAAGAAGCAAAGAACAATAAACAAAGCTTATGGTGGTTTGTAATCTGCTATTTAGGGATTTTAGAAAACTAGGATTTAAAAGAGTAACAGCTTATCCTGATTGATGTCTCCACCCTTACTTGAAACGTTGGTGTAACAGCTGATCCTGAGTAATGTCTCCACCCTTACTTGAGACATTGGTGATTATCCCCTCTCCTCCCTGTAAATCTTCTATTGTATGACCTAAATGAAAAGGAGATGCTTCTAGAGTTCTGGGCTCACTTAAAGAGAGACAGATCTCAGTGAGACCTCTGAAGCTACATTCATCAGGTCTTCTCATAATTTCTTTTGGCTCCAGATCACAACTTACAACATACAGACAGACATACCATAGACAATTTTCTCAACCAGTAGAATAATTTAATATTGATTATAAATTATAACACAAATGGATCCAGGTCTCACGTAAAGAAATGTAACTTATGTTTGGAGATTTATAAAGAATATGATTTTCATCTATTCTTTGAAGAGGATCCAAAAACTTCATTTCCATAGCCACATCTCTAAGATAGCTTAGAAGCATTTCCTACTTGGGCGATAGCATCATATGCTGTTTTCCATTATCGAAAGCCCACACTCACTAGTTAGCAAAAGTAGGGAAGAGTTGTTTTTACTAATATAATATAGCTCAAATATTCTCTTTCCAATTTTTTTTTTCTGGAACCAAGTATTGAACTCAAGCCCTTGTGCTTGCCAGGCAAACACTTATTCTGTTGCGCTATCTCCCCAGCCCCAAAACTTGTGAAGCATTTATTTATTTTTTATTTTTATTTTTGGCTGGCTAAGTTGCCTTAAGGGCAGGTATCAGGTTCCATGTGGAGGTGAGGATAAAAGTGTAATCCCCATTGCTTCAGTGATTTGCCAAATCAGGTGCTTTAATCCACTGAACTATCTGGCAAACCCCCTCTTTCCAAAATTGCTAGGACCAGAAATGCTTCTGATTTTAATTTTCTTTGAAACTTTTTTTAAGCAGCACTAATCTGAACATCTAAAATTAAAAACGCTCTGAATCTTAAATTTTTTAAGGGGCCTGGCGGGATGGCTCAGTGGTCTAAAGTGCCTGCTTAGGAAAGTTTGGGTGGCTGCAGGGACCACAGTTCGATCCCCGGCACCATACGCTGCGCCAGCCCTGCCCTCAGGGCAGGCTGAGCCAGCCATAAAAATGAGTGAATAAACAAAGGTTCTGAAACAAGAAAAAATTAATAAGTAAAAAATTTTAAGCAGCGGGTTGGCAATCAAGAAATTAGGAGTTTTATAACATTTCAGACATGAGAGCATTATGTTAGAGGTGTTTAACATGTGTGAATACGTCCATTCCTCTCCTAATGACATCTACCTTCCTTGGAATACAATCAACACATATCTCCATGTTCTGAAGGCTTTTCCTCATCTCCTACATCATTTCTGTTCAAACCCCCTCTTTAAATGGAATGGGCTTGCTTTCCAACCCTTGACCACACCTACCTAGATTCTGCCTCTTGGAAGATACTGTCTTCACAGGTGGGTCTTCCGTCATTTAATTCTTAGTTCAAATGTTCTGGGTGATCTGTTTGGACATCCAAGTTAGAGCAGCCCGAAATCACCCTTTATATAATTAACCTGGTTTACCAGGTAAGCAGCATAGTGACAACCAGCTTTTGTTCACCATTGTATTCCTAGGGCCAAAAAGAGTTCACAGGCATGCAGAAATCAACAATGGAATCTGTTAAGTAAATCTCTGTCCTTTTATGCTTGTTAAGTAAAGTATAATTTAAAATAAAATTTGAAAAGGAAAGACAAATATAATGTACTTCCCTACCTTTTTTTTTTTTTTTTCAATAGCTGTGGATAAAGTAAGGACTCCAGAGGGGGTGGCTTGTTATGTTCTGTATTTTTTCATTGGAGTTCTTCAGTTTTCTTCACTTTTCCTCAGTGTTCATTTTGGCAAGAAGTAGAATTCTCCACAGTGTATTTCTGTAACAACATGGTACCAACATGACTCAGAACCCTACCAACATTATGCTTTGTTTAAAAATAAATATCGAACATCATTTGCTTTGGATTCTCCTACATCTAGCATACCCTTTCTGTGTGGTTTCTATCATCTTCTCAGGCATGCAGCTGTGGATCTACTCTATAGCTTTTTATGTAATCATTCCATCATGGATGCATCTGTCCAACAGATGGAAGGTCATTCACATCTGAATCTCTGAAGCCTGGCTCAAAAACTGATAATTGTACACTGTTAATATGTTTCCTCATTATTAGTAGTAACCATATGCTACAGTCATCATAAACACTGAAATAGCAAATACTGAAGCATTGCTCCTGGAAGGAATGTAGAGTTAGATTTCTATAAATTTCCATAATCAACATCGTCATCAGCCAGTGAACAGAGAAGCTTGTTTGATTTGCTTATCTGTTGAGAGACACCTTATTTAGTATGTATTCATCAGTCCTGAATTCGTAGGGAACAGCACTGTGACTCACACTTGCACAAATCTTCCTGAAACTATGTCTTTTTTCCATAAGGTGACTCACCACCTTCTGGTACATAAGAACATTCAACAGTGTTTCAGTACCAAAACTCATGATGTTACTGACACAAGGCACAAAAATTAAAAACAATACACAAACAACAACGACAAAAAACTCATGAGAGGGTGAATATGCAAGGGCCAGCCAAATAGCTCAGCGGATTAAAGCACCTGCAAGCAGGCACAGGGGCTGAACTTCTGATCCCCAGGCCTGCCATGCCAGCCCTGCCCCTGGGGCCCGCTGAGAGGACAATTGAGACTGGGCATGGTGGTGCACACCTGTAATCCCAGCTCTTGGGAAGCGGTAAACAGGTAGATCACTACGAGTCCAATCTAGCAGTGAGACCCTGAACATCCTATAGATGCTTCCCTAAAAATACAAAAAAAAAAAAAAAAAAAGAGTATGCAAACAGGAAACCCACAAATGAGGATCAATCATATATGCATTGATTAAATCAGAGTTAAACGTAGATCCTATATGTTTTTCACTACGCTTATTATATTCAGCAGGCCTTTTCCTTTAATAGGAGCAATAACAAATACTAGGATAGGTAGGGAATAAATACAGATGTCATATTCTTCATGAAAGATCTAAGTAGAAAAATCAATTATTCTTTCTCAGCCTTTAATACAGAAAAATTCCATTCCAGGTTTTCTATCTGGTACTAATCACTGTGCAACTCTCAGACTATCCAAAGATATTTTTGCGCATAATTACACATTCATATTCCACCTTGCCCATTACAAGCCAACCTAAACTATTCCCAGAAGGCTGAGTTGCTTTACTCCTGGAGTAGTAAGAAATATTTGCTTTTGTTCCATTATACACATCTATGAACTATAGGTATTCAAGGTACACACTTAGCTGGTTTATTATTTTCTAAGTGCCAGTACTGAGTGAATTGAGAAAAGAACAAAGAAGGACACACACACACACACACACACACACACACACACGTGCACACTACAATAATTGTGATAATAATTTCTATTGGTTTACTGAAAGGAATAAGTAATGCTTGTTTGACAAGTTTGCATGTTTATATCTGGTCACCTGAACAACTACTTTGAAGATAACTACTTTGAAGATATGATAAGCACTGTTAATTTCCTTTCATTTTATTTTGAAATTCTGTCCTTTATAATGCTTTTAAAAGCATTTGTAATTCTCTTTAAAATTAAAAATGTTAGTACTTTGTGATGCAAATAAAGAAAACACCTATTGCATCTGAAAAATGTCTATGATTCCATTAGGAATGTACACTTATATCTTAGGTCTGTTGCAAAGATTTTCAAATTAAATTCGCTCGTAATTTTTAAAATATTTTTCAATTCTTTATTTATATTACTATATGATTGATGTATGTGATGGTTACATTCATCATGGGGAGTGTATATATGTACAGAACACATCTGCATTTCATTTATTTATTTATTTATTTATTTACTTGGTACAGGATCTCACTATGCAACCTAGACTTGTAGTGATCCTCCTGCTTTCAGCCTGCCCAGCACTGGGATTATAGGCACCATGGGATTGTGTCACCATGCCCAGTCTCAGTGGTTGGTGCAGCACACTCAGTGATGGAGCCTGCACAGTGTGTGGTTCTGGGGATTGAACCTTGATCCCTGCACTTGCCTAAGCAGACACTTAGTCTGGTCTGTAATTCTTTTTATGCATCCCTCCCCCCATACACATCCAACCTTGACTTGTTTGTAGTTCATGGAATGTAATTTCTTACTAAACTATTCATACGTATGTCCTGTGTGTTACATTATCATTAATAAACATAGTAGGACTTGCTAAAAAGTAATGCCTTGCCTAAGTCACAGAATATTCTAGAAAGGCCCTGGGGTTGCAGTGAGGCCTTGAGTTTCTTCCAAGGCACAAAAATAAGAGAAGAAATGAAGGAAGGAATGAAGTTCTAAAGGCTTATGTACTTCTAATTTAATTCAAAGTTGAATAAAATACAAATAGACATAATTTCTACTCATGATCACAAGACAGTCTCCACATGTATTTCAGAATACTGGAAGTCTAAGTCATTTTGTTATGGAATAGAGTTACAGGATAGATATGATCATAGATCTACTGCAGTAAGATAATTCAATATATTTTGTACGAGTAATATATTTTCATTCATGAAAATAAATTTAATGAAATATATCTTACTTATATTGTATTAGTAACATCATATTAAATTTTGAATTTTTCTTAAAATTTTCTTTTTATCCTGAAAATATCAGGCATCATAAACTTCTTTTAAAACATAGTCACCACTAAAGATCACCACTAAAGACTCTCCTCTCAAATCTCTCTCTTTGTGCCTTGAGAAACATTTATCTATGTATTTCTAAGCATGTGCATTATCACTATTGACTTTAAACATTTGAATGTTTAGTGTACTATGTAAAGTAATGAAATAGTTTCAAAACAGGTTAGTAGGACTAGGCTATTCAGAACCTGGCATTAATATACATCTTAATATGAGGCACTGATGCAGTTAAATTTAATATTTGCATTTATAATCTTCAAAAGGGAGGGTTTGGTTGACTTTGTAGTAGCTGCATGATTTTCTAAGAAAACAGAATTATCTCAAAAATGGAGACATAAACCATTTTCCACAGTATGGAATTGTCTTTGAGATAAAATGGAAGTGGTCTATTTGAAGTATCTGGGGAAAGTAGAAAACGTCAGCTCGTATTTTATTCAGCACAACCAATCTACACAGCCTTTTAGTCACTGAATTTAGTTCTTAAAATCAATAATCAGTGGCAAGTCCCTTGAGAATAATTTAGGAAAAAAATAAAAAAGAATCCTAGCTCACCCACATTTAGACTGAGATAAATAAACATCTGTATGGTTGTTGTGTGCATGACAAAACTGAAGACGCTCTGATCATAGAGACATCACTTAAGTTTTCACATAAGTTAAGCCATGGTGGACTGTTCTTTTGCATGGCTTCTCAGCTTAGTTGGCGTTGGGTGTGTAGACCTATATGTGGCAAAGAGATTCCCATTTTTAGAAATATCTTTAAAAATATGAGAATTGCCATTACAAGTGGTGCCTGACTGTGAGATAGAAGTATACTATTGGGCTCATTGGTAAATTATTAAACTATGAAATTCTACTTTGCATAAAATAGAACAAAATTAATCAATTAATTAATTCATTCATTTCATGTCTTTTATATCACTTTCTTTTTATTTTTTAATTTTTAAATTAATTTCAATGAGAAAGTAATGAAATAGTTTCAAAACAGGTTAGTAGGACAGTTCCAAAAATTAATACATTGTTTATTGTTGTCTAGTAGTTGTTCAGAGTACAAGATGCAGACATGATTATCAGCAACTATATTAGCACCAGACCAGGGATATAGCTCAGCAACATGAGCCCCTGCCAGGCAAGGGGAAGGTCGCAAGTTTGATGCCTGGTACTGCAAAAAAACACAGACCAAACAGCAACCTCCCAAAAATGTAACCTTTAAGGGTCAGGGATATAGTTCAGTGATGTAAGTATCTGCCTGGCAAAAGCAAGGTCCTGAGTTCAACCCCTGGTACCAAGCAAACAACTGTATGTCAGCACCAATGTCATAGCTCCTCCATGCTTTCTTGTTTTCCTTCTTGGATTCAAGGATGAAGGGCAGCATTCACACACACACACACACACACACACACACACACACACACACTCGAACATGCACACACACAAATATTTGTTTAAATATGTCAATATCCTTCATCATGCAGACATGACTGAAGGTGGTTCAGAGGCAGGGTGTTTTGGGTTTCGTCAACTCAAAAATCTGGTAATGTCTGCTACATTATCTACCTTTCCATGGACTTCTCTTTGTACTTAGAGAAACTAATTTGCAAATGCTCAGTTCTGCATGTGTTCTATGCCACTGAAGCCAGAAAAGAGGGCTTCAATTTTTAGTAAAGAGCATGAGTATAACATGTTGGCCTCATTACAACTGACTTCTGGCTAAATGAGCTCCAGGGGTGTGTGACATTATGAAAGATGAAAGTCTTCTAATACTTGGAAGTAGTAGGGGAAAAAAGAGAAAGAATCAATTGTGTGGAGAAAATTTAAGACTCAGTGTATTTTAAACATATTGTTTTTTTGAAGATAGAAGATCCCCAACAGAAATTAATACAGAGTATACTTGAAGGTAGGTTTTCTCTGATGTGGTATTTGGAATGGATTTTTCTTGTGTGTGTACCACATAATGTGGAAAATTTCACACTATCAGGGGGATGCTACACTCCCCACCCAATAAGCAAGCTCCAGGTGTATCAAAGATTTCCTGATCAGGTTTGACAGTGTAGAAGCCAGGCAGGGAAAAAAAAAAAAAAAAAAAAAAAAAACTAGCAAAGACAGTGTAATAAAAGCCTCCTCTGAGAATTTGAAAACAATATTGCATTTGTTTCCTGCTACTCATCTGACCCCCTGTGATCTTTGCCTCAGTGCACAATAAAATATTCATGACCAGAGATCAGCACCCTTTTCTCTTTATTCTCTTTAAGAATCAGGTGTGTTTTGTTTCCATAAGAGAAAGCAACGTAACAGAAACTCTAAAGATTTGAATAAATATCTTTGGTGGAGCTGAAAACTCAGTGCACTCCAGAATGGATTTGCTCTCATTCAAAGCAAGATAACTGTGACATATGGGCCTGTATTTTTGCAGTAATTATTCGTGCATTTGTCACCTGCTGGGAGTCCTCTTTAGGGAAACTTCTCAGAGCCTGCAGAACTACAGGCTGTTTTTGGATTTCCTCAAAGACATATTGAGTGTATTTTGTTTTTCATCCCACGTAATAATGAATCTCAGTTTTTGGTTTTGTTTTTGTTTTTTAAATAAAAACATTGTCGTCTTTTTCTAGACACATATAACTTACTAGAATAAAAAGGTTCTATGAAAATTTCCCTTGACACAATAGAAGGGTTGACGTTTCTAGAACTGTGGATATTTTCATGTAAATGCTCTTTTAATCTACCACAGGAGCATACAATATGTTAGATTTTATTTTGATAGTAAGTATTTATTACACTTGAAAACACTAAACAGTAAAATTAGGATATATTGGGTTTTCGTTCAACAGAAAGAGCAATTATTTATATATAATTACAAATACATAATTCCTAGGTTCTCATACATTGATGTGCATCTACATTTTAAAATTTAATTTACTGAACTATTCTTTATTACTTTTAATAAGAAATATTAATATGATAGTGTCACAACACATTACCAGTATATTCACAATAATTGACACATTGCATACTGTGCTCATAATAGTTATATGGACCTTATGCCTGACGAAAAATCAGAATTATAAAACTGTAGAAGTGAAGATTGAGTCATCAAGCACCAGTGTTGCTCATTAGCACATCAACTTTCATTTTACTCTGATTATAAGCCAGTTATTCTGACTAGTTTGACTTTTCAAAAGAAACCACGCATACACACATTTCATGTTAAACCACCAGCAGTTTATACATTTAATTTTATATACTAACATCTCATTAAATGTCTTTAATTTGTATTTTGAAATAATTTTAGGCCTACAATTGAACAAATTGCAATAATGGTATGAGCTTCCATATGTATTTCATCCCTAACGTTGATATTTTATATAACTATAGCACAATAAATGTTGGAAAGGTCTGATGTTACAACCTAGAATGTGGCATGCTTTTTCTGTGAAGGACCAGAAAGGATTTCTTGAGGTGTATGCCACTGTGAGCTAACTGTGACGCTGTAGTGGAAATGCAGTCATACTCAGTATGTAAACAAATCAGATTGGTGTTCCAGTAAAACGCTATAGCTATATAGTAGTCCCTCACTATCTCACCATTCAGCATTTGCAAACTAACTGTTGTGCAGGTTTTCAAAAATATTTATCTAAATTATTTGTCGAGGATTTTTTGTTATATTGCAGGATTTTTCAGTACTGTACGGTAGATGCATATTGTTAAAGAGCATCCTGCAGTTCCCATTTATGTTACCTGCTTTATTCTAGAGTGTGGAGCTTCTGCTCTACTGCTACAGATTTTGAAAATGGGGATATTTTTAGTTTTAATTTGTATTTTGGGGCCTATTTAAACAGATTTTGAAAAGGAGCATTTTATAGAAAAATCACAGATTTTGCATTGCAAACTCAGTTATTACACTTAGACCAGTTGAGCTGGAGGCTTATGACTCAGGATGCAGTGGAAATACATGTGGGAAACCAAATACCCAAAAGTGATGTTCTCTGGAATTTTTTCAGCTTATTAAGTTGAAACCAGCTTCCCTATATTGTCAAGTGCTACTGGAAGCTCAATAAAATCTCTTTAGAGATGAACTGTTCTCTTAGAGAGAGCAATATAAATCTAGTTTCAAACATTTTGTGAAAATATGGGAAGATTCAGACTTTCTAACACACTATATATATTATATATTATATATTATATATTATATGTTATATGTTATATATTATATTATACATTATGCATTATGCATTATCTATTATCTATTATCTATTATATATTGTTATGTTATATGATATTATTATATTATATATATTATCAGAGACTTCAAAATTTCAAAAACTAAATCACATTCTAAAAGTAGTAGTGGAAGTAAACATATAAAATAATTAGTTACATGGCTGGGCGTGGTGGTGCACACCTGTAATCCCAGCACTTGGGAGGCTGAAGCAGGAGGATTGATGTGAGTTCGAGACCAGCCTGGGCTACAAAAGTGAGCTCAAGGCCAACTTGAACTGCATAGTGAGACCCAGCCTCAAAAAAGGCAAAAAAAAAAAAAAAAAAAAAAAATTAGTT